>CATIWR010549295.1:0-16598 GCA_949677035.1 Omphalea diandra | reverse complement strand
ACAAAGTTGGTTATGTAAGATATTTCATCTTTCGTATAGAGAATATCCAATTCTCTTTTGCAATAGGTTTCCTTATTTACAAAGTCACTTATTTCTTATGCATGTTTATCTAACTAGCTTGAAAAGAAGAAATAATATATAGACACTCTATATTTTCTAAATAATTCTCTCCCCGCTCACACAAATATATATATATATATATATATATATATATATATATATATATATATATATATATATATATATAATTCTTCTTTTTTAAAATAAAATGCCACATAATTTTAGAAAAACTACATAGTAAATCTTGGTGTTAAGTGACTGAAATGTTATCAAAAACCTAGGACTGATAATAATTTACAAATGACAAAACATTTTAATATTTTTTAATCTTTCATGTTTATATTTATTGAGTCTTTATACCTTTTTATATTTTTTATTATATTAATAAAATAAAATTAATGAGAAATTCATAAACATCAGTTTAAAGATATTTTATTATTTTTCATAATTAAAATAACTAAAGGTGTACAAAATAATTTGAATTTCTTAATAATTTTATTTTATTATGGAGAAAGTCTTTAATATAATAAAAATATTAAATATATATAAACTCAATAACATTACCAATTAAAATTTGAGGAATTCATGACGTATTTTTTCTTTATAAATCGATTTATTTTAATAATAAGTATTATGATGGAGTTGAAAAAAGCAGGACCGATATTTTTGGTAATTTTTTGAATAAGAAAATAATCAGCCATAAAAATTAAGCAGATGTCCCATCATCACATGGCGCCACTGATCCTCCTTTGACAGTGGCCCACCTCAATGAATTCAACAAATTAAGTAAATATATATATATATATATATATCTTGTGAGGAAAACTACGGCGAGCTGTCCACTTAAAGATTTCCACGTGGCACAGTAATGTTTGACTGAGGAACTAATCAGCTTCATGGGTAGAAATTCTTAAGCAGACTAATTCATCAAATCATTTATAGACTAATGAATTAAAAAGTTTTCAGGTGCAAAAGAAAAATCCATAATTAATAAATTTTTTATTTTTCTTAAATTAATCGTAAGTTTTGTTAATTTTGATAAATTCCATTATTTATGATTTTTTTTTTATTATCACATTGTATTTAGACTTTCATTGATTAGTCAATTTCTACCTAAAGTTTTCTCAACAAAAAACAAACCCAAGAAACACCGGTCTCACCGGCCACCGACCACCGTGGAGGGTGGGGACTTTTGAGCATGGTGTAGGTAGTAGGTTTTCATAGGGGTATGAATGATGACAAGTAACTAAAAATGACATTGGTTGTGATAGGTTTCCCTTATCTTGTGTTTTATCTTTCTACTTTTTATAGAAATTTGTAGAAAGGACAAATATTTCATTGTGGTATTGGTTGTCCAGTAGGCACACCAGGAAAATGGATGGAAGTGGGTTCAATTATGTGGATAAATTTTTGTAAAGGTGGATTTTCTACTTTAGCTTTTCAATGGCAAAAATTTGAAATTCTTTGAAAAAAAAGATTTATGTTTGAATCTCATTGATCTTGGTGAATTACAACAGATGTTGGTTCTGTTAGACCGTAATAATCTCACATCATATTAATTATCAAAAATTATAAAATTAAAATTTCAGTTTTGAGATAATATGGTGTCAAGTCTTCCTTTCTGCATTTTATAAATATATATATATATATATATCTACTTTTACGGGTATAAGTTTGAATTAACTATGAGATCGAAAAATTGTTAGAGTATGTTTAGTACGTTAAGAAATAAAATGAAAATAAAATTTTTATTTTCATTTTACGGTGGATATCTTAATTTATTTTAAAATTTTAAAAATAAAATTTTAAAAAAGTTAGAATATTTAATTATTTTTATAACTTTGTTATCTAAAAGGGATGTATTAAAGTAGAAGAATTAAAAATTTTTATGGACTTTAAAAGTTAGAGAATATTAAATAATGATTTTTAAAGATTTCTTAAAAGTTAGCAGATATTCAATAAAAACTTTTAAATATTTTAAAAAAAATCTATAGAAATCAAGAGGTATTCAATTAAGATTTTTAATGACTTCAAAAATGTCTATAAAAGTCACGAGGCATTCAATTACAATTTTTATGAAATCTATAAAAGTTATTAGTATTCTAAAAATCATTGATTTTTTTAAAGTAACATATTTTTATATATTTTAATAATTTTTAAATGGTGTTATAAGTAGAATATCTAGAAAAAAACATTTTCACATTTTCTTGGGACTTTTATAAATTTTGAATTATTTTTTTAAGTGATAGTATAAATCAGTATTAACAAAAGTTTCAATAATTTAAATAAGGTAACTAGGTGATATAAGTCAACTTGATTGGACACTCACTTAACTTGCACTCCTCCCAATATTTGAATTATTTTTGTTAATATTGTAATAAATTATAATTATAATATTAATCTTAATTTTAAATTGCACTTAATATTATAATACTTATCACAAATGTTTTGTTATAAAATTTTTTCTAGTGTGTGATCTATGTATGTGTTTTTCATTTTATTTCTTATTATAAATCTTGGAAACTTAAAATTTCAATTTTAAAATACAAGAAAAATATGAATAATAATGGCACAAACTTTTAAGTATGATGAAAAATGCATAAGAGATAAATTATTCTAAAAAAGCCATTGATAAGATAATTATAAAAATATAAACTGCCAAAGAAATTAGTAATAATTATGATAGAAATCAAATATGAAAATTTGTGTTAGTGCAATAATATAAAAAAATAAACCTTATTCTAATATTTTAAATATTATAATATATTATTTGATTGGATATTCAATTGCAGTTGGTGACACATATTTTATTTGCATGAAAAATATAAATTTATTACATATATAAAATATTAAAATCAATAAAAGTCTAATAATATTTGTAAAAAACCTATCAATAACTATAAAAGTTTTTAACATAAAATCTTTGAAAATCATTCATAAATTTGTAAATTTCACAAAAATCATTAAAAATCTATAAACTCTATAAAAGTTATTCATTTAAAAGAATTTATAAAAATTTTAATTAAATACATCCCTCTAAATTGATTTATTTATTTGTAAAACATAAAGTTACTATATATACAAGTAATAATGAACATTTTTATTAATATTTAAATTTTTATTGTTTACATATTTCAACCTATCATAAAATTAAAATTATAAATATTATTTTAAAAATACAATTTTATTTTTTATTTTTAATATTATATTGTCTTTAATTTGAAGCAGTTGAGAGACAAGAAAACTGTAAAATCTATAAAACTCTTATCTCATCAACCCATCAACTACCTCCACCCTCTTCCATCCAAAAAAAAGAAAAAAGAAGAAGAAGTCAAATCAACTTTCAAATTAAATAAGTATTTATTTTACCAACAAATTAATAAATAAAATAAAAAACCAAAAATTCAATGATCTAACAAAAATGAAAAAGTAAAAATCTATTATAATGTAAGCAATGATATTGAACAATTTAACCCCCTAATGACAAGAAGTCATCTCTTGAAAGGAACATATAATGTATCTGTCTCTCTGTATCAAGTTGACATTATGGTTTGATTAGTTAGGATTAATCATCTTTTATATTCTCAATCAGAAGCAGGAATTTGTGGGTGAATTTTGACTCCAATATTTTGATCTCAAAAGGAAGTTGAGTATGGCCTAACTTATTACCTTTGATCTAAAAACTATGATTTCCTAACACCTACTCCTTATTTTCTTAATGAATGTTGTTACATAGTTCAAAGTTCTATTTTCTCACTAACTTGGTAAGTCCTTTTTCATTAAATCAATTTTTTTTAATGAAATAACACATTATAATTTTATTTTCATCAAAATTAAAATCAATAAATGTTACTAAAAATAACTTTATCAAAACACAAGGATAATATAAATTACCATAAAAACAAAAAACAAATAACCTAATCTATTCGTTTTCTTTTTTAATTTCGCTCAAGCAATTAAGTGCCTCTATTATTGTGTTGTGCTATTGTAACCAACATTAGTAAAAAATCTAAGCATCGTGTTGTGTGATTATAATAATAGTTTTTAAATAAATTTAATATTTATTTTTATTTAATAATTAGTTTATTAGTTAAATAATTAAAACTAATATAAATAATAACTGAAATTTATTATTATAATATTTTATTATTTTATAAAAATACTATTATCAAATAAATAAAATTATAAATAAATTAGTATAATAAATTTTAATAATAATATAATTTTGATATAAAAATAAAAATTTTGTAGTTTTACTTTTCCTTTTACTAGCTATTTTTTAAAAATATTTTCTTAATATATAAAATACTAAATATTAATATTAATTATTATAAATATGAAGAATTTCATATATTATTAAACTTTTTAAATTATTTTTATATAAAAATTTCCTATATTATTAAAGTTTTCATTTTTTTCAGTTAATCAAAAAGACTAAATGCTTTATTAGTCTACTTTTCACATAATAAAATGAAGTGCTAATGCAATTATTCAACAAATGATAAATAATAATTTAAAACTGAATTTAAGACAGCTATATATAGATTTTACTCTTGCTATATTTCAATTTCGGCAATAACTACTAAAACTAATTATCTTGTCATTAAAACTAATTATTCTAACGAATTAAATGTAATTTAGTCTTACAATCTTTTTTAAGATTAGAGAGAGCAGTGGAGGTATCAAATTTGATTTCTTTAATCCATTATTATAGTACGGAAATTGCTTCTTTTTTTTTAACTACTAATATCGTCTGCATATGATGTAACCTACAGTATCAATTTCCTCAGAATCTCCTTTGCATAAAAAAATTATAATATCATTTTAAATTAATATCATTGTAAACTTGCGTAGAAATATGCACAGCTGGTGCATGGTTAGGTACATAACTTAATGTATCAAGTCATAACAATTAAAAGATAATTTAATCCAGAGCATTGGTTGAATGGTGATGGATGCCTCTTTTTTTTTTTTTTTTTGGACGGAAAGTGATCTCTAGTTTGATAATGTTTTAAAAGGATATTAAATTGATTTGTTGATTTATTGGTTTGAACTATTTGAGTTAAATAATATAAAAATTTTTAAAAATAAGAAACTATATAAATAATAGTAAAAATACTAAAAAATAAAAAATATTGTGTAATATGATTAGATAATTTAAAATATTTTTATTATTTAAACTTCAAAAATATAATTTTAAGATCTTAAAATTTAAAAATAAAATTTATAATTTTAATTGATATGCTTTGATTAAGTTCATCGATTTTTATTGATTTTCTTAAAATTGATTAATTTTTTTTGTATTTCTTTAGTTTTTGACCTTTAATCATATCATTTATTTGTCAATTTATAATTCTATTTGTTGTGAATATAAATGGGAGAATGTTTGAAGAACATAAGATTTCAATACATTTGACTCACTCCGTTACTTTGAATGATGTATTTTGAATGATAACAAAATTATGACAAAATCACATGAAGTTCTAATGTTTGCACTTTAATGTTTTTAGATGATTTGAATAGACCCGATGAACGTTAACGAGGGAGATTATTGTGAATGTTAGGGGGAGAATGTTTGGAGAATATGTGACTCTAAGACTCGATGAACGTTAAAGGATCAAAACAAGTTCAATAGGCGTTGTGTAAGATTCAATGGGCATTAAACATCTCCTAACAGGTGTTAGACCATTCAACAAGTATTGAAAGATGAACAATGAATGTTGATTGGATGCGGCAAATTACCAAAGTCTTTTAGACTTGGCAATGAGCGTTGTCCCTTTGCAATGGGCGTTGAAAAAGTGCTTCAGATTAAGTTGTGCTGAACCTGGCCACAGTCGTTGAAGTTTCACGATGGCCATTGATTTGGCCTAGCAACAAGCGTTAGAAAAATGTTCAAACTTGAGCTAAAGCTTCTGAAATTTGAAATGGGCATTGACCTTTCTTAACAGATGTTGAGGAGTTTTCAACGAGCATTACAAATTATTCAATAGGCATGGAAAACAACTATGCAAAATATTGAAAAACATAGCACAAAGTTCAAGTTTTCTATAAATGAACAACGAACATTGTTTTTGCTCCAACAAACAATGTTGTCAAAGCTAATTGGCATGGAAGGAGGATCAACGGGTGTTAGAAGTAACCGTTACAAATTCAACGGGGTTGATAAGAACAATGAGTGTTGTCTCCTCTAATGGCTAGTTTTGCAGAAAAACTATCAGACTGAACATCAATTGTTCCAACAGGTAATTTTGGAGTTTAGCTATATAAGAAACATTTTTTGAAGACTAGAAAGAGGTAAGAGGCTTTGAAAAACATTTGTAAACAATTAGTGAATATCTTTATAACTTTTTGTGCAAATCTTTTTGGTTGTTGTTTATATTTTTAGATAAAGTGAGATTATTTTGTTACTCTTTTTGAAAGTATGTTTTATTTAGTGCTAATAGTGAATTTGCCACCTAATTGAGAGACATTTGTCCCTTAAAAAATATAAGAGGTTGGGTTGACTCTCTTGTTCCTTATAAAAGAGATTGATTGTAAAAGTTGTCCTTAATCTCGTAAAAGAGAAGGTTTTTCATTAGCCTAGAAAAAAGAAAGATTTTTCTTGAGTCTTGAAAAAGAAATAAAAAGATCTAGGTGAAAGTTTGAAGAGTGGAGTAGACACGTTTTCGAACCACTATAAAAACTCTGTGTTTGATTTATGTTTGCTACTTATGCATTTGTGTGTTTATGTTTTTATTAACAATCCAATTCATCTACTCTTGAGTTGTCTTATCACCATCCAAGACCAACACTATTAATATGATTATTCCATTTAATTTAATTTTTAAAATAATAAATTTAATTTATTTTTTATGATTTTGTAGAGTATAAAAACAATACATCTTAAATTAAAATTAAAATTTCTCTCTTTTTTATCAATATTGTTAGATTTCTTTTTTTTTTTCTTTTGGAAAATCGTGAATTTTTATTTATAAAATCTACAACTTGATCTATGTAGATAGATACATGATATATTAACAATTATCAAGAAGTATTATAACCATTTTCTTATTTTCTCAAAAAAAATTATCAAAAAGTACAAAAATTAAAATTCGCTTGAATAATAAAAATTCTCTAATATTTTTTTCATAGTAGTAGAGCAGTGTAATCAACCTGTAGGTAAATATATTTCAATTTATGATTATTTTAAATCACATTTTGACTTTAATATTTTTTAGTGAATTTAATCAAGAAAATTTTAAAAATCTTATAAATATAGGAAGAGAAAGAAAATTTAACTATTCTTGTTATAAGAAATAAAAATAAAATAGTGCCAAAAAGATACATTGAACATATTTAACACCTGAAAATCTATAAATTTACTCAAGCATAATATTATTGAAAGAAAATAACCCCGTCCCCCCAACCAAAAAAAAAAAAAAAGGGCGGAATTGCTGCTCACCTAAGATAGTGGTCAACAATGGCCTTTACATTGCGTTATAATTTATTTTTAAATTCATATTTTATGTATTTGATATAAATAAAATTTTATTTCATTAATTTTTTGAAATTAGTTATAACTAAATCAAATGAATTCTAATTTTATTTTATAGTATTTCAAACATAAAAATTCATTTTGCAGATGAATTTTATGAGAAATTCATTTAAAAAATGACTTTTAAATTAAAATTGAATCAAACACCGTATTAAAATAGAATTAAAAATAAAGGAGAGTTGAATTTTGATAAATTTTAAAGAAGGATTACTGACATTGTATATAGATTATAGTCATGTGATCTCCTAATAAACCAACAACAAAATTATGAATTCAAAATTCAAAAGTTCATATGTTTAATCCCTCATCCAGCATCAACACCTGTCTGTGGCAAATTATTAGATAAAGTTGAAATACTTAAATCTGTCTTCTTTTTATATAAATAAATAAATAAATAAATAAATATATATATATATATATATATATATAAAATTTATTTTATATATTTTTAAGCGAATTTTATATATGTATAAAGTGTAAAATATATTATATTAGTATTATATAATATATGGAAGAAAATTATTATATTCCACATACAAGAAAAGTAAGAAAACACAACACTTAGATTAACAAGAAAAGTATGGGTATGGGTGGCAAAATTGACTTGCACTGTATGTTGATAAAGATATATACATGTATAAAATTAGAAATTTACCAATAAATAGTAAGATAGACCAAGAAATGGGACATTAGCATGTTTAGCTTAATTGATGTATATAACAACATTGCTAAATGACAAACAAAAATATACAAATTTATTTTGTTTTATATTTATATATGTGGTTTTGTGAGCCAAGAAACAGAGAATCCCAGAAGACTTGCTTGGTTTAGAAACAGGATTTCAACTTTCACATGTCATAACTCACTATCTCCTCCTTACTAGTGAAAATGTGCAAAGCATTACCCATTTCCCAGCTGCAGCCTACAACAGCATCATCATGTTATAATCCAGAATGCATGCATGTTTCTTGTTGTTTTCTTTGGCTCTTCACATTGTCCTCATCATGAAACACAAAAAAGGGGAAATTTAATCCAAGTTTTATTATTTCTTAATAATAACTAATTTCATGCAATCAAGTACTTCAAATAATTAAAACTCTTTTAATAATCAATTTAGAGTAACTAAACTACTCTTCAGTGCTAACATCATTGTTATTAACACTTGATTTTGTAACTTTTCTCTACCCAACTCCTATAATTCTTATTATTTTGCATGTATTTGAATTTTATTTTCATTTTGTTAATGATGTGCTGGCAGATTTTTTTGTAAAATTATTTATCATGTACTGTTATAATACTATTGATTAATTCAGAATTAGTGAACCCTATAATATTTAAGTATTTTTGAATGGGGAATGTTGAAATATAAATTTAAATTCAAAATCATAAAAAATAAGCGCATTCTCTTACCACTTAAGTCAATACCTGTTACTAGAATATGAAAAAGTTGTACAAAATAACAATTATGATATATAACTAAATTGATGAAGAAAATATGGGTTTTGCTTAATGGCAATAATTATATAAATTATTGTGAAACTCTTTTTGTTTTTACACTTAAGGAACAAAAGATCTTTAAATACAAAGAAGCACATTTAGGGGACAGGAAAAGGCATCCATCTATAAAGGCTACAATGTTAGGGTAAGAAGAGATAAGAGGATAGACAGACAAACACATAGCATTTATCCCTGGTAATAAAGTCACATTTTGAGATAAGGATGAGAGCAATTATCGAAAGCTCACTTTATGTATATAAGGTTGGTACATTTATAGTGTACAAATAATTTCTTGAACTCTTGTTTGTGAGCAAGTAAGAACCATTGAAATTGGTATGAATAGTTTGGTTCCTCCGGGCTCAAGATAAAGTAAAGAAAATTTTGAGAGATGGGGCACAGATTTTCAAAAACTTACATAGATTAAGAAAATAATTAATAAAAAATAATTTCATTAATATGAACTAATATATTTTTAATTAAAATTTTATCACTAATAGAAAGAGGAATGAGGATGGTAAGTTTGAAAAAAAAATCAATATTGTTTTAGTATTGCCGAACAACAAATATTTTGAAACAAAAAATTTTTTCAAAAATGATAGATATTGGGAGTCGGAGATAATACTAAGTATGTGCAATTTGAACTAAATCAAGCTATATATCCTATATATTTACTTTAAAATAGACTTACAAATATAGGTTAAAGGACTCATTAAAGTTTTATTTATTTATTTTATAAAATTATTAATATTTAATTATTTGCTCTTTAAATATTCACTTACACATTTAATTTAACAATTAATACTCTCTCTGTTCCACGTTACTTAACGTTTTTAAAAGAAAAATTTTGTTCAAAATACTTGACATTTTCCTATTGTCTATAAATATTTATTACTTTTTACCAATTATGCCCTTACTTAAAACTGTTTTCTCTATGTGCTATTGCCAATCACTTTTTTTTTTTTTTTTTTGAGAATGTATAAGAATATTTTTAGTGGTGATATTTAATCTAAGGGTAATATAGGTTTTTATTCATGTGATAAATTAGTGTACAAAATCCTTAAACATCAAATAATATAGATAAAGTTTTCATTTTCCCACATCCACATTTACTATTTTTTCACTTGTCCTAAAAATTCAATTTTCAATAGATAAACAGAATTGTGCTTCAGAAAGAATTATTGTAATAAAATATAATTTTATCTAAATTATTGTTGTTTTTTATTTTTTTCATATTTTATATTAAAATAAATATTATTTATTTTATTATCAACCTCTATTCATTATAAATCTTGCATTTGGGATATATATATATATATATATATATATAACAATTAAAAATAAAAAATTTCAAAAATCCATTTAAAACTAATAGAATCAATAAATGATTTAATTTTCAATTTAATCCCACCCGATTTTTCAAAACACAGGTTATCTGCTAACCTGGCTCAATTGCCTAGTATGAATCTTTGATGTAATGTAATACATCTGATGTACCCTGAGGCCTAAGCATGCACATCAGAATTGACGGGCTGCCTTTTCCTTATTATTCTTCGTTCGATTAAATTTATGCTCCAATCCAACCACCCTAATTTTATCGATAACTAATCTTTATTATAAACATTAGAGTTTAAATCTCACAATATAATTTTTTTAATACTTAAAAAAAGAAAGAACTTTTTACTACTTCATTTGACAATTATTATTGCTGGTCCAAACAAACACAGTTTCTCATAATTAATCAAAGGCATTTATTTGAATGAAATTGCAAATAATCCTTTCTCTCAGTGATAAGGGTGGTACATTGAAACGTTTCGTGTTTCGAGTTTATTTTTTAAAAAGGTATATAATATAACATGAAAACAATCTAATCACATGACGCTGATTAAAAAAAAAAAATCACACTTTTATCTTATTATTACTTTACAACTAATTATTTAAAATATCACTCAAAAAATTTTTTTTTCCCAAAATGATAGAATCCCGTATTTTTGTAATAATGAATGTTATTTTATCAATTCTAAAAATAAAAATTTTGCGTTAAATTTTCATTCACAAATTATCTCTATTTAAATTCATAATCATTAATAATAATATAAAATTATTATATTAAAAGTAAACATCAAAATTTAAATTTTAATATATATATATATTACTAGCTAATAAAAAGGAAAAAAATACATTAAACTGCTATCCTTGTTTAATTTTGGGATTTTATTTTCATTTTTCTCTATTCCCTAATCATTTCCACGTTATCACAAAGAATGTTATTCCCATAATTTCCAATTTATTTCGCAAAACGAAAAACTAGCTGACACCAAAAAAAAAAAAGCTTTTCTTTTTTTCTTATTTTATTTTACAGTAGAGGAAACTAAAGCCCACTCTGGTGTATACAAAAACTCTTATACTCGCTATTTTTTATCCTATCCGAGGAGCTTAAATGCCTCTCACATGGTGGTGTCCACGTCAGAAAAAGCGAGTACACAACTCTCGTGAGTACAAATGCGGCAACCATATCTGAGTGATGGCAATTCCATAAAATCTTGAAAAGCTAATACCATTTGGCTGACGGTCGTCTCTTTAACAAGGACTTGGGCTTTGGCAGTGAGAGAGAGATAAGGACACATGCACGTCACGCCAATCGACGGATTAGATTGCCTTAACTTTTTCATCAAATCACAACCACCGTTAGATATAACCATGGTTGAAATAGTGAGTGAGAACAACTTAACCATGGATACGAAGCTCCTTGTCTTGAGTTAAACTCATACCAGCTGAAGCAGTAACAAGAAGTGTTTTGCTTTGAGAGTAGGGAGAAAAAAAAAAAAAATGAGAAGAGAATCTGTTGATGGTCTCTCTCTTCTACTTCTTCTGCTACTTCTGTAGCTTCTTCTTCATTTCCTATTATTGGGTATTTATTGTTATTATGATTTTTTTGATTTAGTCAGGAGTTTCTATTAAAGGAAATTTCAGATTATTAGATCTCTCTGTTATGTTCTTTCTTTCATCTGTTTTTTCCTTTTTAATTTTTTCAGTTTTTGTAATCATCACTTTTTGATTCAAGAATGATCGCTCTTAACGCAACAAGCAACTATTTTCCTCCACTTTCTTGGGAAAATTCCACTTCTTTCTCTTTCTTCTCTCATTTCTAATAATGCCCATTACTCATTTTTCGGATTTTCAGATCTGCCATTCAAGATCTAGCTAAAATTTTACAGCTTCAGATCTGGGTTTGTTTCATTATGTATCAAAGATCTGTCCCTTATTAGTTTTGAGGCTTTTTTCCTCATTTTCCAGGTTAGATTGAATGCATATTTTCCCATTTTAGTAGAGGAAGAAATGAATTATTTCCCGGACGAGGTATTAGAGCATGTCTTCGATTTTGTTACATCGCATAGAGACAGGAACGCGGTGTCCCAAGTATGTAAATCATGGTACAGGATAGAAAGCAATAGTAGGGAGAAGGTTTTTATAGGGAATTGTTATGCCATCAGCCCAGAAAGAGTGATAGAGAGGTTTCCGGCTTTAAAATCTGTTACTTTGAAGGGAAAACCTCATTTTGCTGACTTCAATCTAGTCCCACATGATTGGGGAGGCTTTATTTACCCTTGGATCGAGGCTTTTCACCGAAACCGGGTCGGGTTGGAGGAGCTCCGGCTGAAGAGGATGGTTGTTTCTGATGAGAGCTTGGAGTTGCTTTCAAAGTCTTTTGTGAATTTCAAGTCTTTGGTTCTTGTTAGTTGTGAAGGTTTTACTACTGATGGCCTTGCTGCTGTAGCTGCTCATTGTAGGTAAGAATAGAGCCTTTGTAGTTTCTGTTTTTTTCTTTGTTTTGATAATCTTGCTTATCTGTTTAGTTTTATTTTTTTTATTCCTTTAGATAATTTGGAAATTTTTTGGCTTTGGTTGTTTGGGTGGGTTAAAAAAAATTGTTCCTTTGACTTTTTTATTCGGTTGCCTTTTTAACATGGTTGCACTGATTGCCTAACTTTGAATTGCTTGTATAGGTAGAAATTTTGTTCTAGCTTATTTGCAGTTTAGGTTAAAATGCTTTTTGAGTAGGATTGTTGGGAAAAGTACGTATCTGAATGGTTCATGTTGAATTTTGGGATTGTTTTGTTTGTTTCTTGGATGCTTTATATCATATATTATAGTTTTGGAGTGAGCAGTTAGTCGACTGTCACTGGGGACCTTGGTGAAATTTAGGAAGATATGACATTTCTATGGATCTAGTTTACTGTTTCCTTGCAAAGCAGATATGTGATTATTTCTTGTTGGTGAATCAAAGTTAATGTCTTTTTTTGCTTTTTCCCTCCATTTGTCATTAGCAATTTGTCTCTTCATCGCAGTTTGCAAGGGATTGTCTGGTCCTTGGTTGGATCCTTTATGTAGTCCACATTGTTGCTTTTGAGTAAATATTACAGAGGGTTTCATTTTGTTTTTATCAACAGATAAATGAGTCATTGCAATAAATGCACTGCTGTCCTTAAAAATTTTCCTGCTTCCTGTGTCTTTTAGCTTGTCACTGAGTTTGTTAACTTGTTCATTGATTGTCAGTTTGATTTGTCCTCTTTAGAGGTTGCAATTCATTTGCCTGCATGTGGAAACAATATCCAATTAAATGATTTTAGAAGCCTCTGAAAATTAGAATGCTATTGTAAAACAGCAGCAAGAAAGTAACCATCACTTTTTTATCTGAGTAATAAATAATAAGAACTCATGTAATTAAAGATTAATATGAATGATGGAAGTTTAGTGTTCTTAATGAGGCTATAGCGGTCTTCTTACTTCTTTCTGTTGCTTTTTTCAATCCTCACGCAGGTTTCTTAGAGAACTTGATCTGCAGGAAAATGAAGTTGAGGATCATAGAGGCCATTGGCTTAGTTGTTTCCCTGACAGCTGTACATCCCTTGTATCACTTAATTTTGCTTGTCTCAAAGGAGATATTAATTTAGGAGTTCTTGAGAGACTTGTGGCAAGATCGCCAAATCTTAGGAGTTTGAGGTTAAACCGTGCAGTACCGCTTGATACACTTCAAAGAATATTGATGCAATCACCTCGGTTAGCGGACTTGGGTGTAGGATCTTATGTAAATGACCCAGATTCAGAGACCTACAATAAATTAGTGACTGCCATTAAAAAGTGTAAATCAGTCAGGAGTTTGTCTGGGTTTCTGGATGTTGCCCCTCACTGCCTACCAGCTTTTCACTTGATTTGCCTGAACCTGACCTCCTTGAACCTAAGCTACGCTCCAGAAATTCAGGGCAGTGAACTTACAATGCTAATCCGTCACTGTAGGAAACTTCAGCGCTTATGGGTATGGTCCAGTAACTTATTTTTAGGAAATTCAAAGTTTCACTTATTTATTATTGCAGATATTAAGATAGCTTTTACAATCTCTGCAGATACTTGACTGCATTGGGGATAAAGGACTTGAAGTTGTGGCTTCCACTTGTAAGGATTTGCAGGAACTGAGGGTTTTTCCTTCTGATCCCTTTGTTGGAAATGCAGCAGTGACTGAGGAAGGCCTGGTTGCCATTTCCAGTGGTTGTCCTAAGCTTCATTCTATTTTGTACTTTTGTCAGCAGATGACTAATTCAGCCCTCATCACTGTGGCCAAGAACTGTCCTAATTTCACCCGCTTCAGGCTGTGCATCCTTGATCCCACAAAACCAGACGCAGTGACCATGCAGCCACTGGATGAAGGTTTTGGGGCAATTGTTCATTCATGTAGGGGTCTCAGGCGGTTGTCGCTTTCTGGTCTTCTGACTGACCAAGTTTTCCTTTACATTGGAATGTATGCTGAGCAGCTTGAAATGCTTTCAATTGCATTTGCTGGGAATAGTGACAAAGGAATGCAATATGTTTTAAATGGTTGCAAAAAACTTCGCAAGTTGGAGATTAGAGACTGCCCTTTTGGTAATGCAGCACTTCTAATGGACGTGGGAAAGTATGAAACAATGCGATCCCTTTGGATGTCGTCCTGTGAAGTTACTCTTGGAGGCTGCAAGACTCTTGCGAAGAAAATGCCACGGCTCAATGTGGAGATTATGAATGAAAATGAGCTGGTGGATTTTAGTGGTGATGGTACGCAGAAAGTAGACAGGATGTACCTATATCGGACATTAGTAGGGCGGCGGAAAGATGCACCTGAGTTTGTGTGGACTTTGTAGGTGAATCTAGGTTGCATCTTTCTGACATTGTTGAGTATTATTTTCGTTGCTATTGATTAGTATTTTGTTTAGGCCAGTTGATTTTGTGGATTTTTACCATTTGGTGTTCTAGAGACACGCAACTGTTTAATTGATCAGAGATTTGCTATTTGTAATCCTTGTTATTATAAATGGAACTGTGTTAGTATTGGCAAAATATGCTAGTTTCAACTGGTATTTCTATAGGTAGTTGAAGGTGACTCTGCTTACACGGAAATTTTGGACTGTATGACTGTTAGTCTCGGTAAATCATCATGGCGCCCCCCTAGCAGGAGTCGAGGAAGCATTTCATGGTTGCTTAATCATTTGCAGTTGTATCTTATTGAAGAAATCTGGTTTTGAGATAAACAATACAAAAAAAATTCTTTTTCAAATCTATTTATAGATTTGTTGAATATAAATTTTATAATTAAAAAAGTAATTATGGATAAAATTTTAAAAATAAATTTTTTTCAAAATCAAATATTTTACTTATAAAATTTATGTTGAAAAAAAAAATATAATCAATTAAAAAAGAATTTTTTGTATTTTTGGCATTGGCAGACACCTGACGCATTAGCCCTTAACTGTAGTTCAGTGAGACATTATTGCTGGCGGACAAGTGCCCATCTATTAGATGCCCCGCCTGTACGGTGGTCCAGACTCGAGAGTTTGAGAATCAACACCAGGCCATAAACGTGGTGCTGAATGTTAAAGTTGAGGTTAACAAATTGGCTATGAACTACGCAAGGTACGCTTCATTGGAGAAGCATAGCCTGGTAAGAATTAACAGGTGCGCCCCCTGAAGAAAACAGATGCATTTATTTGAAGTTTTGCACACAAGAAATTCAAAGAGGAACGGCCTTTACAAGCCGCATAAGCACCTTCATTTGTAACTTCATAGCAGTCTCTTTCATCCCTCGGTTTTGGAAAATACAGGCAATAGTTACTTTTCGCATTGGATTAAATAAAATAAGCTATCCCAGAAACATTTTATTAGGGAAGCCACTACAAGTTCACGAAGGTTTACATACAAAATAATAAGATTCTAGCATATTATATATTAAATTGTGTACAAGTTTGAAGAAATTTAAAATGGGCACTTAAAATTAAATTTTGCACATAAACCACACAGCATATTGACTTATCTCTCCTCCTTTTTCTTCTTCTTCTTCTTCTTCCTCTTTTTTTTTTTTTTTTTTTTTTTTGTGGGGGGGGGGGGTGGGTGGATAAAGCAAAAAAGCTATTGGACTATACAACAAACCAACACAAATTAAAAAAAAAAATTAACAAACCCAACAAAAAAAGTTTTAAAATTG
>CATIWR010549293.1:0-11991 GCA_949677035.1 Omphalea diandra | reverse complement strand
GACAAGTGTCCTATGAAAGTCGTTAAAAGTCAAAAATTACGAAGGCTACATGTTGGTAGCAACCGCGATTTGAGAAGTGAAAGTTGCATAATTTGGCAGGTTATTTCACGGTCAGGATCGCGGTCTGTACAATGAAAATCGCGACTGCGACTTGTGCTTGCTGAAGAAGCACAATAGCTATATTTTCCTAAAACACTAATGAAAAGTTGTCACGTGAACTAGCCGTTAGATACAAAGCCGCAACTTTTGACTTTCATAAGGAAAATGTGAACTAGCTGTTATACTAGTCGTTAGACACAAAGCCGTAACTTTTGACTTTTGTAAGGAAAATTAGAAATCACCAATGGGAAGCTGACATATGGACTAATCATTGGACTAGCCATTAAACAAGCCGTTAAACTAGTCGTTAGTCTCTTTGGTGGAATTTCGGTATAAATACTCCACCAAACATTAATAAATGACAAGGTTAAGAAATTCATTATCAAGAGAAAAAGCTCTCAATCTTTACTACTCATTTCTTTCAATTTTCTTTATAAGATTGTTAATTGTTGAGTGTGAGCATTAAACACCATATTGTAAGGTTATTGTGTAAACCTGTAAAACACATCTAGATAGGTTTTAGTGTGAGCCTTGAAAACACTTGTGATAGGTTTTAGTGTGAGCCTCAAAAACACTTGTAAAAGGTTTTCGTGTGAGCCTATAAGACACAAGTTGTAAGGTTTGGTATGAGCCTAAACACGAAGTTGAGTGTGAGCTTCTAAAACACTAGTGATTGAGTGAAATACCCAATTGGTGAATTGGGGAGTGAACGTAGGGTTGGTTAATACCCGAACCACTATAAATCGCTTGTCTCAATCTTCTCATTTTTCCTCCTCACTTTTTTATTTTTAGAAATTTTCATACACCAATTCAACCCTCATTCTTGGTGCCAAGGGCTAATAGTTTTGTACTTTATTGTAACTAGCAGATAAGTAATCCTCTAAAAAGATCCCAAATAATTACTTTTCTCCTACAATTGCTTGATGAATACTTTTATATAATGACATTTATTTAATTAAATTAAATGCAATAGATTAACTTTATCTTAATTATTGTTCATTATTTACTTTAATACCAAAATTTTGTACTCTATTGAGGAAGATTTTTATTTTGTCTATGAAATGATTTTAGACATAACAAAACTTAGTTCTCTTCCTTTTAAACAATAGTTAAGATTTATAAAACTAAACCTTTGTCATTGTCACAATTCAACATAAAGAATGGTCCAAACTAAAGCTATTTCATTCAAAAATCTCTAATTAGTCTTTCATAAAAATAAAAAAAAACATTTGTCATTGTAGTTAAATTTTACATCCATAAATGCATTAATCCTTTTTGTATCACCTAAACAAATGCAAACAACCACTAACATTAATACTAAACAAATGTCACTTTGCACTGCTATATTCTTACACAACTTTTGATATTCCTTCATCCTCTTCTTCATATCTTTGACTTGTCCTTTTAGATCATTGATTTGCTCATCTTTAGCTCTATTAGCCACATTCTCGTCATTATTATTCATATCACGACCCATTTTGTGCTTGTGTTATTCTTAATGTAATCTTCTAAGGTGTTAAACCCTTTCAGTGAAACTTTTATACCACTAACGGAAAAAATCATAATGAATTCACTAGAAAGAATTCATAAAACTTTTAGTCAGTTATTACATAATGCATATTACTATTTCTTAAATATTAATATAATAAATTTCAATCCTTCTTACCTAATCCTAAGGGCACCAAACAAACACCTTATTTAGGTATCTTTTCCTGCTTAATCTAAACAACCTTGTTCAATTTCCATAATAGCCAAAAAAGAAATTTCTTCATTATCTTCATTTTATTAAAAATATAGTTAAATGGGTTAGAAAGTAAATTAAGGACCCATCTTCCATTTGTGACTTCATATGAATTGATTCTACTTTAATTCCATTATGATTCAACCTTTTTCAATTTCTTCATTCATCAATTTCCTTCATCTTCTTACCTCATATTATCCTCACAAAAATAACTTTTACACCTCGTGTTCAACGTGTTAGCTAGTTTGCTTAGGTGGAAGAATTCTCACAAATAGGTTAATGTTGAGAAGAACTCAAATATTTTAGCGGCTTTAAAAGTACAAATTTAATTGAGGTCAGAAAGTTTAGAGGCTTATGGATATTTTTTTTTCATGATTCAACTCATGATAATAGTTAAATAAACACAAATAGGTTTAGGCCTTCACCCATAATTCATAATCACCATTAATAAAGGATGGCTCAATGTAGTTCAAATGCTAGAAATGAGCATAAAAGAATATATTGAATTAGGGAAGCGGTAGTGTAAAAGATAACTTGAAATAATAAAAAAAAATTGCATTGAATACTTTGGAAAGAAAGAAAGAAGATGGAAATAATGATTGATTCTATAACCACAAAATTTTAATTGGGCAAATAGGTGATATAGATTAAGTGGGTCAAGTAGGTATGTACATCAATATAAATATTAAATGAGTTGTAAATAGAAAAAAGTTTTGTTGATAATTATACGTATTTTGATATACTCATTCTAATTCACCCATTTATCACATCACAATGACACTAACTAATTGTGATAGTACAAGAAGAGTAATATCAAAAATTTGTGTACTTTGAATAACAATTTAGTATAACGATCACAAATTAAAGGATGTTTTTATAAATTATATAAACATAAAGGACAACTTAGTTAATTATGTAATAAGACAGGGGCTCATTCTAAAAAAAAAAACATAGGGGACTTACTCTAATAAAACACGGGACGCTTAGAGTAATTAACCCGAATTTAAACCAGGACGGTGGGTCGGCCCCACTCTTCAAAATTCTATAGAGTCACCACAATTTGTTCATCGCTTGCAAAACCCAAAAAGAGAGAAAGAAACAACACCAAAACTGAAGTGCCTTTTTTCTTTTCGATTCTAAAAATAGAAACTGATTGTCCAAGTCAAAGATGAACAAACGATTTTAAGAGCTCTCCGTCTATGGTGGTATGATATTTCGTCATCTCCTTAATTCTTATTAAATTTTAAGAGTTGGGACAAAAGAAAGAATATGTTTGGTAAATTGTCCAATAGATTGATGAACATTTGTATCGCAACTTTGTGCAAACCAAAGCAATTAAATAGAGCAGAATTAGTCATCATTGATGGTATAAGATTAGGATTACTTCTTGATGTTGTCACTTATAATGCACTAATTGATGCCTACTCTTGCCTTGTTAGTTTCGATGCTACTTATTCTCTTCTCCAAAGAATGTTACAAGTTAGTATAAACCCAGATGTCATCACCTATAATTCTTTGATTGTTGGTGCTGTTAGAAATTGCTTGTTGTATAAATCCCTTGACCTATTTGAAGAAATGTTTCAACTAGGCATAACTCCTAATATTTGGAGTTTTAATACTTTGATGCATTACTTCTTTAAACTAGGAAAATCGGATTAAGCCAGTCGGGTTTTCATAGATATTATTCTCCATGATTTATCCATGTGTCCAGCTACTTTTAATATTATGATTGATGGTCTTCGCAATAATGGTTATACTAGTAATGCACTAATGTTGTTCAGGAATTTACAGCAACATGGATTTGTTCCACAGTTGGTTACTTATAATATTCTTATTAATGGGTTGTGTAAAGCAAAGATATTGGGGATTGCTAGGAGAATCCTCAAAGAGCTTGGAGCATCTGGTTATGTGCCAAATGCAATAACTTATACTATAATTCTCAAATATTGCTTTAGACCTAACCAATTTAAACAAGGGCTTGAGATATTGAAAGAGATGAGTGATGTAGGAAATACTTTTGATGGTTTTGCATATTACACGGTTATAGGCGCTTTAATCAAGAATGGTAGGATTAAAGAAGCAACAAATTATATGGATCAGATGATGGGAAATGGGATCGAGCATGATGTAGTGTCATTTAATAACTTAATTAATTTGTATTGTAAAGAACGTAATTTGGAAGCTGTATATCAATTGCTTGATGATTTAGAAAAAGGATATTTAGAATGTGATGAGTATACACACACAATTTTGATAGATGGGTTGTCTAAAGTAGGTAATGTTGAGGTGGCCTAACGACATTTTAAACATATGAATGTTAAAGGTTTCAATTCACACTTGGTTGCTTTAAATTGTGTGGTTGATGGATTGTGCAAAGCTGGACAGATTGACCAAGCACTGCAAATGTTTGAATCAATGGAGACAAAGGATTCATTTACCTACTCTTCGTTGGTCCACAATCTTTGCAAGGCTAAGAGGTTACAAACTGCATCCAAACTCCTACTTTCTTGTTTGGGAAATGGAATGAAAATTCCTGAATTAGCTAAACGAGTTGTTAGTGATGGTCTTCATCATTATGGTTTTAATGGAGAAGCAAGAAAGCTTAAATCAAAAATTCAATTTGCTCGGATTGTACATTATTGATTTTCCTGAGAACCTTCATATGCATTCTAGAAGTTGGAATATTTTGCTAAAGGAATCCATTTAATCTTTTAACCATCATCATTTTTTAATTGAAGTCTCTGGCCAGCACCATGAAAATTGTAAATTCCTATGAAAACTAGAGATATTTTCAGTCAATAATATTTGTTGTACCAAGACATGGTTTGGAAGTACAAAATTTAGGCTAATGAGAAATGATAATAACCATTTTATTCGTATACCTTTACATTGGATTATCTAACATCAAAGGTTAGACTAGCATTTTCCAGACAACTTTACTTTGTGCAATATATGCTTGAAATTTTCTTAATGGAATAGACACCTGAGAATTGTAATGTTCCTGGATCATTCACAGGTAAACCTCTGCTTCTATATCAATGTTGTTTGTTGGACTCCCTTTGAGTTCAATGATGGGCTGACATCTTGACATTACATGAACATTGAACTTAATTACAAAGAATTAAAAATAAAGAAATTTTTTATGGGACTATTTCTAATATATAATTTACCAGTAAATGGATGAAATTGTAGAAATTCAGAATTAAGGAACCTTGGGTTTTAACTGTTTCGGAGTGTGTTATTTTCATTTTATTAAATGAAGTATGTTCTCTTAAAACGTTATGCCTACTCATGCTTTGAAGCACATGCATACTTCTATATGAATTTTCCTATGGAACTTTTATTGCACTTATCTCTCTCTAAATGCATCAAAAGACAAAGATTGCTTATATGCAGCTTTTATACGTTGCAAACCAGAGTGCTTGTATTAATAGGGTCATCAACTTATCATTCTAGTATTCTTTTTCTTTAAAATAACTGTCCTTTGTTGTCTTATGCTAGTGTGTAATTTCTTATATTCATATTGTATTAAAACATTGGAAGATTTTTTTTTCTTTTATGGACAATTCAATGGAGGAATTCACGACTACAATTCTAGTGTTTTAGAAAACCAGTGGTTTGGGCTAGTTTTAATGGATGGAATTGTTAATTGTTAAGCAATAAAAGAAAATGTATAGTAATTAGGAATTCAATTTCTTTATTAATGATTTAAATTTTGGGTTTAGGATATTGAATTAGGGGGCTTGTTTGTTATTTTGGGAAATGAAGTGATTGATGAAAGAAATACTTTGGCACCTGCTGGCATAGTTTTGTTATAGTGCATCACTCAACTTGGTATGGACCCAAGTTTGAGCCTCTCTCTCCTCCTATATAAGCCAAAAAAGATGGGGACATCTCTCTCCTTCATATCTTCTTAAAGATGTTGCTCTAATATCTATATTTATCCTACAATGCCAATGTTCAATAGGAGTACAAATAGATATGACACTTTGACACTCAATTCGGCTAGAATCTCCTGAAATTTTTTAAAATGGAAGAAGATGGCCCCCAAACATATTCTGGTATTCAACTCTAATACCTGATTCCTAGTAAGATAGGTTAAAAGATGATTGGCTCTCATTCTCCACATTGTTCTTTAGTGGCACACTTATTTATCAGTCAATTAGATTGCTAAATAATGTTTTCCTTTGGCTTCAAAATTGATATGCAGCTCATATAGGTTTAAAGGTGACTGTCTCTCATGTCTCCACATTGTTCATTAGAGGTGAATGTTTTTGGATTTTTTTGTCAGTGAATCAGATTGCTAAATAATGTTATCTTTTTGCTTCAAAATTTATATGCAGCTCATATTATCCTTGATCACATATGTGTCATTTCTATTTCTATTTCTATTTCTTAAGATTGAAGCTCTTTTTCATAAGCAATATAGCTCAAATAATCTAGATGTTTGAGCTTTGCAAATAATGCACTTGAAGGTTGAGTAGAATGAGATTTACCTTCAAGTTGTTTTTGATCTTTTCTCTTGACTTAGATCCTATTTTTGTTTTTTGATGCTCTCAAATTCAAGGATTCTCAATATTTCTCAAAAACTTATAAAAAAACATTCCTTAAGGGTCAAGTGGAATATCCTTTTATGGGTTTTCATAAGAAAAACTAGCAAGTATTTGATTTGACAAATTTTTATCAATATTACTATTAGAAAGGTCCCATGACCATTTGATCGTTGTTAATGCTTGTTGCCTTATGATAGCTTTTTAATGGCTCTCAACAACTTTTTCTTAACCATTAGCTTCTCCCAAACTTCATTTTAATGGTTGTGGAATTTCTTTATGCTAAGTCTCATACAAAGTAATATGTAGCAAAAATTTAAAATTTTTTAATTTTTCAAACTCATGGATTGCATTCATTGTTATTACAATCAAATTAAGCAAAGATAAAAGAATAACCTTTTCTTATGTAATCGATTACTCCTCGAAGGCCTCACCTTTATTTTGCTTTTACTGTAGTAAACCATAACTCTACATTTAGTGATTAGGCATGACTTTTATAACTATCCACATGAACCAAGATGTGAAGATCTTTTATGGTATAACTGGCTTGGTTGAATAGGGAGAGGGGGAGGAATGAATGAGCCTTAGGACTTTTATGTTTCTCATTTATTTGTTGCTAGGCCATATAGTTTATAATGCATATATATTGTTGAACCTTAAACTTAATCCTATTAGGTAGATTCAATCCATGTGACTAAATTCTCTTTAAGTCCTTATACTTATCAAATAGTTATTATTTAACTACTTAATTATATAGACTTGCTTCAATTGAGTCATATTGATTTCATTTTAACTTTTCATCTTTAGTCCTTCTATGTGTGAACTTCTAGGCTTCCTAACTTGTTAGACAATAAATATGTAACAAGTCAGGTAATAAATATGAATTATACTTATAAATGAAATTATCTAGAACTAGAAAATTTAAATAATTTAATTTATCATCAATTCATATCTTTTGTCCTTATATGTGTGACCTTATGGGTTTCCTAACTTATTAGCCAATATAATGACAAATCAATACAGTAAGGAAGGATTAAAGTGGTTTGATCATATACTTTTAGCAAGGTAGTCACCAGTGTAACTTGATCATTTCATTGAAGATGTTCTAATATAGAATATGGAATAATATATATTCTATATATGGTTTGATTAAGTTAAGCTCCTTCTATTGTTCTTAAGAGGCTCGAGAAAGGAAGAAGAAGAGATGAATATGATAATGACAATTCTTGCGAAAATAAAGTTAAGAAGAGAAGTTCACAAAAGAAAGAGAGCTATAAGTAGTTTTTATAAAGGTTCAAACCAACGTTGGTCTACTTCCTCTCCTCTAGTTTCGTACTAGATAATTCCATTAAACAAGTAGTTTTTGGGTGCTATTTAAACCTTATGCAAGTGAATTTACAAGCACCACCCAAACCTATATAAGATAGTTTTTTACCACATAGATTTTTACCACTATCTATAAGATAGTTTTTTACCACTATCTAAAACCTTTTTCAAGATAGATCTATAGGCATTATCTTAAGTATTTAATGAGATCATAAAAAATTTTAAGCAACCTAACCTAAGTAGGGATGTCACTTACTAAGTCACTCAAACTTTTCCTTTTACAAATGAATTAGCACATTATGTTGTGCCAATGAGTCCTAATGATTGGATGAATAGGGGTATGACAAATTCCTTTTAAGAATTAGTGAATTACAAAAAAGCAATCAATCACATAAGAAGAGATAATATTTATAGATGTTGAGCACAACCTTAGCCTACATCCTCTCTTCTAGTCCTTACTAGAGAGTTCACTAACTCAAGTAACTTGTAGGTGTTACTTAAATATTTACAAGTAATCTTTTAAGTGTTACTTAAAACCTACATAAGATAGATTTCTTAAGCATTATCTCAAAGCCTTTCCTTAAATAGATTTGTAAGCACTATCTTAAGTCTTTTACAAAATCTCTTTAAGGTTTTGTTACACAACCTAAAGATATCCTTACACATAATGATACAAATATAGTACAAGTTGCTCTCAAACTACACTAATACATGATCAAACTACAAATGATTTGCTTGAGAAAGAAAGTAGAAGAAGATGAAGATTATGATCCTTTTAAATATACTACCTTTTCAAAGTTTTCTTTTAACTTCTTCATAAGTGAAGAGATACCCCATATAAAGCATAGGCTGAAAAAACCATTTACTTCTAAATTCGAGGCTGCAAAAAGAATTAGTCATTTGACTATAAATAACCTTTTTTCTAGTATGAAAGGTCTAGGCAAAATTGTGTTATTTCAACTATCTTTAAGATTAAATATGATTGTGTCATGACTTGAAATCTAGATCGCAATGGTGCTAAAGAACTGGGAGACTTAAGGCCACCAAAACCCATAGAATGCCTAGTCATTCATGGGTAAATCCCATTTCTTGGCTCTGTGACACCTTAAATCTTAAACCCATACTCACTGGCTTATAAACAATTCTAGCTTTTCTTGCCTCACCTTATATTCATAAGATAAAATAATTAAGAGATAGAGATTTAACCTAAGTTAATCTCAAATATATATAACCAGTATGTAGCCCCTAGGTATTGTGCTTTGCTAATGCTTCGGGCGACTTTACCTTAGCTCTAATCACAAGCAACCTTTTCCTCACAAGGCCACATGCTCTTAGCAGATTTTTGACTTAAAGTGGTTTTAATACCAACTATAATGGCTTGGGCTTAACTATCCTACATAAATGTGAATAATGAGCAAACCACATAAATTAAAATGGTTAACTTAGGTTGTTTTGGTAGTTGGGCTCAAACCTATATAAGATACTAACCTTTCTTGTTAACTTTTCATGTGGGATTTTCAAACTCCATAAGAACCTCAAGCTTATACCTCGATTAGGGATGTTACAATTTAACAGTTATAGGGTTATATGACCAATAACAAAGGACTGTACAACCAACTTCTTAGTTGTGCAAACATTTTCAAACCCTAATTCCAGAACTTTCATAGTCTTGTCTGATTATGGGATGTGAGTGTCATGCAAACAGAACCATTGCAAACTCTAATGCACCTTTCTTCCTTTTTAAAGGCTATACCACTTGAAGAGGAGAAAGACACTTGGATAACCTTAGGGAAACTCTGCCATATTCTCACCACAAAATCACTATTAAATTCAAGGTAGAAAAGGCTTTCACTCTTCACTTTGAACGGTCCTATTGCATTTTTGGAGGATAAGGACAAAACATTGTGCTACCGAGGGCAAAGGAATAACCAACAATATCTAAGGGTCCTCCTATCTCTCTTTTTCTTTCCCTTTTATTCTTCTTCTTTCTTTTGAGAAACCCAATCTTGTTTAAACCCATAGTGGTTTCACCCAAAATTGTCAATGTAGGAGTTTTCTCGAGCTCAGTCTCCTTAATAAGAGGTAAGATTTGAAGTCCATCTCTTCATCATCTCACTGTAGTAAGAACTCTTATATAAGAATTATTGCTATACTATAGGCTTTTGTCGCCTGGGCATGATCCCTAGAAAGGTAAAAAGTGAAAAATGGTGCCATAAATAATTTTTTCCTCTCCTAAGGTGTATGTGGGCACATCATCATATCACAAATCGAACAACTTCATCACCTTCCAAACACGCAGGTAACCTTATTGTGGTGAGGTAATCTGATCAACAACCATGACACAACAGTCGAGAATGACATCTAATCCATCTAATAGAGGGTAGATTCCAAAACCAAAGGGGCTTGGATAACCTTAGGGAAACTGCACCAAATTCTCACCACAAACACAAAAGCCCTAGCCCTAATTTATCACCATCAAAATCCAAGGTAGACAAGGCTTTTACTCTTCACTTTTGAACATTCCCATTGCATTCTTTGAGGATAAGGGCAAAACATTGTGCCTCTGAGGGTAAGTAATAACCAGTAGCATCCAAGGGTCCCTTTATCCCTCTTATCTTTCCCTTTTCTTTTTCTTTTTTGTTTTGAATAATCTTATCTTAGTAGGCTAAACAGACTTCATGTAGTTTGTACCAACTACTTTATAGGTTATACAAATCACTAATTGGTTTGTACAACCCACTTTAACTGTGGACAGATTATAAAATTCATCTCTTTCCCTATTTGGATTTTCCCACTTGTCGACTTTATCTTGTGATGTTTGTGGGTTCCATTGATATAATAGGTGGAGGTTTTTTGACCTAGGACCCTTATTCATTCAAATGATGGAATAATGACAAAGTTTGAGGCTTCATTTATGATTTTTCATTTCATCTGATGCCTTATTTAACATTTAGGTTTTTGGTTTGATTTCATTCTAGCCATGATCAAGTGAGGAATTTTCTCATTCCTAGACTTTGAGACCCTCATTATAGTCATTGTTATTTTGGTTACATTTTCATGTATATCGCTAGACATATACTTTGGCCGAGTTTCTACTCTTTATTAATTAGCATTCTAACCTTCTAAATGGTTAGTAATGCTCATGGATGCTAAGCTCGTTAAAAGTAGTGAGGAGAAGGGTCCAATAACCCTAGGATCCCTTTTTGTTAGATGCCATTACATTTTATGCTTATGATTTCTCATGTTACATGGCTCACATGTTTATGCTTGTTTGGTGTTTTTTATTTTATCATATGATTCATGTCATATGGAGATGTTTATGATTATGGATTTAGAAACATGTTTATGTTCGTTGTCTTGGAAACATGGTAAGGTTTTGCATGAGTCTTGTTTTCTTTATTTTGGTGTTATTGCCTTTATAATGGTTACTAACTTATATGTTTTCTTAGGTGTAGGTGCTTGTTTGGTTAAACCACTAATGGTGATATTGATAATCATTATTTGGATTAATTATGCATAATGTGGATGATGGATATACATAATTCTCCATTTGCCATGTTGCATGATCCCCCTCCCCTTGGATATGGATTATAATAATGTTTTGGATTCATTGATAGGATTATGCTAGGAACATGCTTAGGGCATTAAATCAGAGTAATTAATAACATAATTAAAATGGTATAAAGTGAACCAAAGATGTTCAAAGGCCAAATCCTAATATCTAAGCTGTTTAGGGGTGCCTAACCTTTTCCTTAAGTTATACCCAATTTTTAAACTCGAGCTTTGATGGGGTAAAGATGAATTAGACCTTTTAAATGACATTATTAGGTTCAAATTTTGCCTTACCTAGATTTTTGTCCCGAGTAAGTTGGTGGCGACTCCTTAGGGATGGTACTAACGTATTGTTCTACCTTAGTCCCCCGTCGGCCATCGCTTCAAAAAAAAGGGCTTCAAACTTGAGCAAGGCCTAAAAGATCTCCATTGACCCAAACACGTGCCATATTTTGGGGGTTATTACCAATGTATGACCTCAGTCCCCTTTATCCCTTATTAGTCAATAAAAGGATGAAGTTGCAAGCAAGATTTCACTTGTTCGAGCGTCCTCTTGATCCCTTGTTAGTCAATAAAAGGATGGAGTTGCAAGCAAGATTTCACTTGTTCAAGCATATATATATATATATATATATATATATATATATATATATATATATATATATATATAAAATCTATAAAACAATAAAATTATGGGTGGGAGACAGAGTGTGGGTTTGGTGG
>CATIWR010549272.1:0-17321 GCA_949677035.1 Omphalea diandra | reverse complement strand
CTAAAACACTTGAGTAAGGTTTTGTGTTAGCCTATAAAACACTTTATTGTAAGGTTGTGTGTTAGCCATTAAAACACAAGTTGTAGTAAGTTGGGTGTGAGCTTGAAAACACCATTGAATTAGTAAAATACCCAATTGAGTGATTGGGGAGTGGACTTAGGGATTGTTTTGCCCGAACCACTATAAAACCCTTGTGTCCTTACATTTCTTTCTTCTTCTCTTCATCCTTATTTTAAATTTTTAAACACCAATTCAACCCCCCTTCTTGGTGCCTAGGGACAACAACTTGTATCCTTGAGTATTTATACTAATGTTTACATGTTTTGCTTTATTGAGACTTATTTAAACAACCATTTTATCAAATGTTGTTTTCCAAGCCTCACAAAAGCATGGGGCAAAGGGTAAGCATCAGATTTTGGATCTCTAAATGCAAAGCCTGATTATGAAAGTTATCGAATCTATTACCTAGAATGTGAAAGGTTCTGCTAAAGAAAGAGATGAAAGGCCCTAGGATAGCTTGGAGAAACCCAAGACCAAACCCAAAAGGTTGATGGATGTACAATCCATTAAACAGGGTTATACAACCTATAAATCAATGTTGTACAATAATACTCAGGGTTGAACAGCCCACCTTAAAACTCTAGCCTTAAGAACCTTCTAGAAATGGGCCCCCCTTAAACCCTTGGGTTGTATAGCCTTGGCAGATTGATGTACAACACATGCTTAGTTGTACAACCTACGTGTAAACTCTAATTCTAAGAAATTCATTTCCCTCTCTATGATTAAACATGTCCATGGTGCAACTAGGACCATTTTTGGCCTTGTGTACCAATATATTATCTATAAATACTAGCTTATTTGAAGTTAGAGGAGAGGCTTGCAAACCTGAAGATTACTCTACCAAAATTACTTCTCAAACATTCCTCAAACACATAAACCCTAAATCCCAGCCAATTCCAATTACTCCCAAGGTATAACTAGACTTACTCTCATTAACTTTGTGCATTCCCTAAGCATTTTAGAGGAAAGTATTGAACTTGTGAGCCTTTAAGGTCACAGAACACATAAAGACATCCATGAACCCCCATCACTCTCCCTCTTCTTCTTTTCTTTTTTTTTCTTCCCTATTTTCAAAACCTATAAAAAATAGGCATTGTACAGTTTTAATTATAGGTTGTACAATCCCTTATCTAGGTCATACAACCCAATCTTGGGCTATATAAACTAGTTTAACTAGTAGGCAATTTATTTATTTATTTTTTGTAGGGTTTTATTTTCTTCATCATTTAGATTTATTTTTTCTTTTCAAAACCCTTTTTAAGGTGTGCCAATGTTCTAATAATATAATGGGATGAGGAGTAACATCCCAGGATCCCTATTCATCTCAAAATGGGACCTTAGTGTGGTTTTGAAGTTGTTTTGCAGTCTCTTTTCATGTAATACTTCAAATCCCTTTATTTGTGATTCAGTGTGATGTTAAGGTTATGTTTTTTTTATCATTTACGATAGTAACTAAATGAGGAACTTAAGGTTCTAATGACCTTAAGAGTCCTTTTTGTAATTATATTTGTGTTTAGAACATGTGAATAATGTTTTGGCCTTCAATCTCCTTTACTCTTATGTTGCATGCCAACCCTACATGGTTAGTGGTACATATGGATGCCCTGCTCTTTTAAAGCTACATAAAGTGAGGATTCATCAATCCTATGATCCTTCATGTGATAAGTTTTTGCTTTAAGCCATTAAACACCATCTAAATGCCTTGCATTGTATGTTTTAATTCTTTTGATGTTTATGGTTCATGTGTTTTGATTTTGTGCGTTTGCTGGATAATTTTGTAGGGATGTAATATTATGGACTTAGATGCATATGCAAGTACCTTTTGCATGAGAGAGATGGTAATATATGTTATATTCATTCCTCGTGCTTTAAGTTTATTTAGTTTGTTTTATACTTGTTTCATTACTAACTTGTTCTTTTTTTGGGTGTAGGTGTTATGTTTGAGTAAGACCACAAGTTGGTCTCCATGGTCACACTATGTGGACATGGATGAATGGATGACAATGCATGATTATCCCTTTTGCTAGGATGCATGAGCCCCTAGCCCTTTAAATCAATAATTTGATTTGCCTAAGTGAATTGCACTTAGATGTATGTTTAGGGGTGTTAATTGGACTAATCAATAACTCGATTAAGATATTAAAAGTGAACCAAAGATGCCCAAAGGTCGGATCTCGATATTAGGGTAGTTTAGGGGTGCCTAATCTCTTCTTCAAGCCATACACAATTTTCGAACCCGATCTCTGATAGGGTGAAGACAAAATGGGCTTTCTAATTGACTTAGATTAGGTTCAAATCTTGCCTTCCCTAGATCCTTGTCCCGACCAAAATTGGGTGACGACTCCATATTCCCCAGAGATGGTACCAATGTATTATCTTACTTGTGGTCCCTCGATGACCAACATTTTGGACTAAGGGCTTTGAAATTATACAAGGCCTAAAAGGATCCATCGATGATCCAAGTGCATGCCACATCTTAAGGTTATTACCTATGTAAAGACCCATGTCCTCTCAATCCCCTATTAATCGATAAAAATATGTAATCACAAGCAAGATTCCACTCATTTGAGTGCAACTATGAAATTCGAGGCGCTTACAATGACATTAAATGTGAAGTTCAGAATAGAATGCCACTATATAAAGATCATAATTATATAAATTGATCAACCAAATAGTTGTCAAAGGTTTAATAAAATTATTTGATGAGCAAATGAAACTACTAACTCATTTCAAATAGCTAAAGGGATTTTCTAAGAATAAGGTTATATTGGTATAACACAAATTAGCAAACATCTAACCAACTGTGCATAAAATAATAACCCAACTGCTTATGAAATAACTGAGTTAATTTTTAGGGACTTTAGAATGATTGAAAAAAAATCAAATATTATTATTATTGAAAATTGATATGGAAAACCTAAACATAATAGTTATTTACATAACTCTATAGCAATGCAATATCCAATACTTTTCTTTTACAAAGAATATTATTTTACAATAGATATTAAACACATTGATTATATGACTAAAAATCTAAACTTGAGAAAAAAAAAAGTAATAAAGTGTGGGTATTATGCATGCATAATTCAATAAAACTAGTGTGAAGCATTAACACTATTATGTGGAGGATAGTTATTTCAATAATTCAATGTTTATGCACATATGTGTTAAAGAAGAACTTTTAGACTTTATTAAATAAAGTAAGAAATAATTTTGATCTGAAATGTATTATGAAATTCATGGCACATATACAAAAGTAACCAGAAATGTAAAAGAAATCGGCAAATCAATCATATTGCCTTTTATGCATATAGGAAGTCCAAGGTATATGCTTAAGCATTATCATGAGATAATGGTCATATGTAAAATCTATGGGCATCCAAATTTATTTATTACATTTATGTACAACTTATATATAAGATCCAAGAAATACTAACTAAATTTATTTTATGGATAAAAATATGAGGATAGACCAAATATTGTATTGAGAGTTTTGAAAATCAATGTTTGTGAATTAATATATGATACTAAAAAACATAATCATTTTAGCCAAGTCATGGCACTTATATATATTATTGAATCTTTAAAATAAGGACTGTCACTTATTCATTTCTTAGATTGGCTCTATCAAGAGGATAAATTACTTACAACAACATTAATTGATTCAATTACAACTAAAGAATTACCATGTAAATAATATTATCCAGAAGCTTATGACATTGTTTCAAATTTCATGATTTAAAGACTTTTGTAACATTGCAGACAAAGAATCTTCATGCATGAAACAAAAGCAATATTTGAAATATTTTCTAAAAAAAATTAAAGAAATAACTATCAATGAAAATAGATTCTTAATATATAAGCGAAGAAATAATGACAATTTTGTTAAAAAAAATGAATTAAACTTGATGATAGAATTATTATCCTTTTTAACAAAGATTTAATTGTCAAGCATGTAGCACATATTAACATTGTATTTTTTTTTAGCCATATCAGTGCTAATGAAATATCTTTTCAAATATACAAATAAAGGATCAAACAAAATATGAGTTGCAATACGTGTAAATCTAACGTAGGCTAATAAAATTGAATTAGATCAATAAAAAATATTGATGAAATATAAACTTACCTTGATTGCCATTATATATCACCTTGAGAGGTAGGTAATATAGCAATTATTTGAATTTTCTATATATCACAAAGAACTTACAAATCTAACTATCATTATGCCTTATCCAAAAAACTTTATGGTTAATATTAGAGAAAATGAATGAAACTTGCATCTATTATAGAGGTCAATAAATCCTCTTTTGATCTCTCAATTCCTTTATCAAGTTCATAGTATACTCAAAGTATACCTTATATGCAATACTTGTTTGGGGCAACAAAAGACATAAATCAAAGTGTAGTAATTTATTGATAAGATATTAAGGAGATCTCAAGTCTAAAGATTAATTACACTCTACTTGCAAAACTAAAACATAGGATACATTCATTATTCTAAATAGTCATCATATGGCAGGTCATTTAGTGAACTTGCTCACCAATAAGCACTTATATATTAGTTACTAATAGTTTATATATTTCTATTATGAGATTAATAGCTTCCTTGATCATCAAGGAAACAATATAACTTATACCAATCTCAATAACTCTATTAATGTTCAATCTCAATAGAACATCAACCAAAAATATTTACAAATAGTTCTTTGATGTAATAGGTATCTCATAGTTATAATTATTTATAATAACCTTTAGAAATTATATTTATTCCATAAACTTTCTCTTTAACATTGATTAAATAACTTATGTAATAAGTTATATGTCCTAAAGAACAAATAACCTTTCATTTGTGATAATTAATATATATTACATGAATTAGTACATGAGCTACCAACACCTTAGCCCTAAGGCATATACTAACATTCATTGTAACAAACGAGGTTTGGTATATTATGTATATCTTTCCATACGAGCTTAAGTGAAAGATAAATTGGGCTCAAAAACATTTTGCAAAATTAAATAAATTGAATGATTAGAGAGAAAAATAAATAAACATAAAAATTTATCGATGTTCAGAGCTATCTTCTTACATTATTACCTTATGTATAATCCACTTAAGTGTTTTAATACTTTGAATAGCATATGGGTGTTATTCAAATCGCTATAAGCCTATTCTATCTACTAAGTTCACTAACTTGATTTTAGATGCAAACCAAACTATACAAAATTAGTTTATGAGTACTAACTTAAATCATTCCAATATAAAGTTATCCCTACCTAATTAGTACACTTGTCTCATGATAAGAATATAAGAATTGCATAAAGAGACTTACACTCTAAAAGCTAACACAAATTTACTCTTATAAGAATTAACTTAATTCTAAGTTCTAGTTTGATTTTTAACATAATAACATAATAGAGAGAACTTTAAAAGAACTTAATAACCTTCTAAAGGTCATTTGAGGTATCCCCATATAGCATCCTTAATAATTAACTATGTATACCCTTAAATGGCACCACAAAATGGTTGAACCTGTTATGATCATGGCCTAGTACATACTCCTCAACCATATTCAAAGGAAATTCATTATAAGATGACTATCCTTAAGCTTTTCACCATAATTACAAGTACTCCTAAAACAACTATGGCACCGATAGTAGACTTGGCTTAGATCTTTAAGCTTTCATAGTCTTCTTTAAGGATTTTAACTTGAATAAATTTTATTTTGAGGTCAAAGGATGATGTGATAAGGTTGAATAACTCTCTTTCATGAATTGGATGCTTTAAATAACTACTAAGATTTTAAAATGTCTAAGTTTTAAAAAAGCTTATTTGGGAGCCTATAATAAAAACATGAAACACTTACACACACATTAGGTTATAAAAATTGCTTATTATCATTAAAACAAAAATTATAACCATGGGCTCAATATTATACTTTTTTTTTTGTGATGATAAACAATCGATTTGTAAAGGAAAATCAAGTAAATGTGTATGTGACCAAGTGTGAAAGGAAACATAAACTCTTATTACGTTCACAATCTAAACAACATATATTGAAGCTAAGATATCAAAGTTCTATAGAGCTAAAAGTGAGATTAGTCAATTATAACAAATGAGTATCTCTCATTCAAAGGACTAGGGTGGATGAGGTGGCTCATGTTCAATAATAGAGTGGAAGAGTGTCTCACATTCAAAAGATTAGAGTGGATGAGTTGGCTCACATGTAAAATGACCAAATGGACAGGAAATGTCTCTATGTTTGGAAAAGCCTTAATGTAAGCTTGAACTACCTAAGCAATGTTGTATCATTGTGTATCTTTTCTCTAATATTTATATTTTTTGTTGAATACTTTGATGTGTCTTACGCAATTATCATTGTTATTTTTCAAGTCCTATAAAGTAAAAGGCAAATTATGAGCACTAGAATTTTATATTATTGGAATATGAGCTTGATGATTTTAATTTCATCCCAAAAGGATGGAGTTACTAATGCCTAAAAGGAGTAAAGCTTCAAAGACCCTAGATGCCATTTGTGAGCATCAGACTTAGGGCCTCATGATACAAACCTGATGATGAAAATCATTATAATTATTCCCCAAAGTGTAAGGAAAATTAGGGGAAAAAAAGAATAAAAGGCCTTAGAAAACCTTAGATTAAGCCCTTGCCTAAAAGGCTAAAAGCCCAAACATGTCTGCGCTAGTTTAGTGGGTTATATAGCTAACTTGTTTGGTTGTACAACCAAACACATGGCTATGCATAACAGCCCTAAAGCCTTAACAAAAAGAAATTTCTAGAATTGAAAACCTTGGTCATGAAGTATTTTGTATTGCTAATTATTTTGTTGTACATATAAGACCCTGAAACCTTAATAGAAAGAAGATTCTTAAACATGGACACCTAGCATTAAAAGGGCTATATAGCTAAAACTAAAGGTATGTACAACCAACCCCTTGGTTGTATAGACATCCTTCAAACCCTAATTTCAAAATTTTCATGGTCCTATCTAATTATGGGATGTGAATGCCACGCAACTAGAAACCATTCAAACTATGGTGAATTTTTCCTCCTCTATAAAGGCCACACCATTTGAATAGGAGGGAGAGGCTTCAATAACCTTAAGGAAACTCTGCTAAATTCCCCCCTAATTTATCACTACCAACATCCAAGGTAGATAAGACTTTTACTCTTCACTTTTAAACATTTCCATTGCATTTTTTAAAGGTAAAATCAAAACTTTGTGCCTTTGAAGTTAAGATAACATTTAAGAACATCCAAAGGGCCCCCTCCCTTGTCTATTCTTCCCCCTTTCCTTCTTCTTCTTCTTATTTTCGAAAAACCTAGTCTTGGTAGGCTATACAGAGTTCCTGTAGTCTTACAGCCAACCTTGCAGGTTGTACAAACCACCAGTTGGTCTATATAGCCCACTTTGACTGAGGAGAGATTGTAAAACTCTTTTCCTTTCCCATTCAAATTTCTCTATTTCCATACCATCTTTTGTGACATTTGAGGGTTCTACTAATAGAATAAGTGCAAGTTTTGTGACCAATGACCTTTATTCATTCAAATGATGGAACATTTACCAAGTTTAAGGGTTTTTTTCATAGTTTTTGATGCTTTAAGATGTTTATATTAATGCACTTTATGCTAAATTAAACATTTAAGCTCTTATTTTATTTTCATGTTAGCTATGATCAAGTGAAGAGTTTCTCATTCCTAAGACCTTGTGAGTCTCCTTATGATTATTATTGTTTTGATTGCATCTTTAAACATAGTATTGACACATACTTTGGCCTTGTGTTGATTGACATCTTAACCTATAAAATGGTTAATGATGCCTAAGGATGCCAAGCTTTTTAAGAGCAAAAAGGCAAAGGGTTCACTAACCCTAAGATCCCCTTTTGTTATGATTTTACTCTAAGACATTAATATCCTTTAAGGTGTCATTGCATTTCATGTTTATAGTATTTTATGTTACATGACACACATATTTATGCTCATTTAGTGCTTTGAATGTCATTATATAGTTTATATGATGGTGGGATGTTTATGATTATAAATAAAGAAACATGTTTAGGTTGCTTGACTTATAGACATGGTAAGATTTTTGCATAAATCTTGTTCCCTTTATTTTGGTGTTATTATCTTCATGATGGTTACTAACTTGTGTCCTTTCTTAGATGTTGGCATCTCTTTGAGTTAGACCATCAATAATGATCTTGATGACCATCTCTTCAAACGATGATGCATGATATGAATGATGAATATGTTTGATTCTCCTCTTTACCATGCTATATAATCCCTTTCCCCTTGAGATTGACTGTGTGGTTGATAGATATGCATGACCTCCCCCAACAAGTCACATAACCCCCATCCCTTTTGAATTTTATTATGAGGATTTGGCTTGATCGATTGGATTTAGCCACTATCTGAGGTTATTATCAATGTATAACACTCATCCTTTCAATACCCTAATGATTAATAAAAGGATGCAGTCGCACGCAAGATTTCATTTGTTTGAGTGAAAACCTGAGGGCGCTCATACTACTCTAATGTGTAAATACTTAAGCCCAAGCCTACCTTTTTTTAGATGTACAATCAAATAGATATTTTTATGTACATAACTTACATGGTTATATAAACATCCCATAAAAGTCTAAGAATAAGAGAACTTTTTGGAATAATGCCTTCTCTTTTTTATTTAGATGTATAGATAAATTTTTAGTCGTATAAATAATTTGAAACTCTAATTTTAAATTATTCATTAATCTCATCCATTAATTCAAGAGGTAGAGAGAAGGATTGGTGTAACTTATGCACATAATATAAGTGCATTTTCCCTTTTCCTTTTTTATAAATACCCTTTCTTTAAAGGTGAGAAAGAGAGGCTAACTTTTTCCAACCAAATGTTATCAAATTGAAGACTCAAAACCTTAATAAACCTTAAAACACATTGAAAACTTAAGAACCTAAGCTCACCACTTAAGGTTCAAACACAAACCATGCAAAGCCCCTCCATTATCATTGAAACCATCATTCTCTTGAAAAGAAACTCAACGTAAAAGGTACCTTTAGGGGAAAAAGTTAACCCCTAGTCCACTCTAGGGGCCTTTTTTCCCTTTACTCCCTTTAGAATTTTTTATCAAACTTTTTATTGGACAAAGTTGGTAAAACCTTAGTCAAACTATATTTTTTTTATGTTAATATAGATTGAAAGGTATTAATATTTGTATTAAGTGTTGCCCTTACAAAAATTAAGATAGGACTGAATTATGAAGTCAAAAGGAAGTGAAAACTCTAAGTCATAAAAACTAACACGTAAATCGTGTCCAGGACAAGTAAATTGCAACCAAAAACTTAATCATGACTACTATATGTACGTCGCAATCCTATCAAGCTTCAAAATGGAACTAAAAACTCTAGTTTAGTTCATAGTATGAATCGTATCCTAGTAGTGACTATGATCTTTAAACATCTTTAGAAAAAGCTCCAACAGTCACCTGGGAAACTAGGTGAAGCATGCCATATGTTCAAAGAGATGTTAGGCATTTTAAAGAATACAATCGCAAGCAAAAAGGCATGACCATGAGCAAGAAGGTGTAACATGAGCAAGCTTTAAAGATTAACCAAAAGTTCAGGCTCGTTCACAGCAAGCTTTATGTCCCACTAATCTAGTATGGTAAAGGATTTTGACCATAACTCATATATCGCAACCGAGACTTCTGAATAGAGTGGATCATTACAACAACTAGTTTTGAGGAAATCAATAATCAAATACCACGTGTCACTAGTCGTTAGACTCATTTAAGTTTTTTACTACAATTAAGTGATTTTAATCACTAAATATAGATTGTGATCGTGATTAAGGCATCTAAATCATGAAATTCTTCTTGCAAGTATTAAATGCAGGATTATCTGTTAAATCTTAGAGATATGGAGATAGTTTCTTTAGTAATGACTACTTGATGACTGGAATCTATAAATACTCTACCAAATGGCCTTAAATGAAAGACAATAACCATTAATTATGTCCAAACTCATGCAAACTTAATTCTCAAGCCTCTTTCTCTTTAATGCTTTGTGCTTTGCTTGTCAAGAGATATTAATTGCTTATAAAAGTTAAGAATGAGTCTTAAACACTTAGGATTTGGATTTTAGAGTGAGCCTAGAATATGTAAAACTCTTATAACATTTTGTGTTAGCCTTAAACACAAATGTAATTAAGGTTGGGTGTGAGCCAAAACACTAAGTTGAGTGTGAGCTTATAAAACACTTAGTGAGTTAATGAAATATCCAATTGGTGAATTAAGAAGTGGACATAGGGTTGGTTAATAACCAAACCATTATAAATCTTGTATGTTGATTTCTTCTTTCCTTTTCCTTTATCTTTTAATTAATTGTATTTCCTCTAAAGTTTAAATTTCTCACTAATTCAACCCCTCTTTTAGTGCATAATGGTCATAACTATCTTAAAAACTAGCCTTAATTGATTGCATAAAGATTATAGCATATGAAGAGATCCACTCTCAACTTAAACCCACTTTGATACAACTGACTATGCTTATTGAAAGTATAGGATGAAGGTCTATCTTGATAATGACCTTGTTGATACATGAGATAGTGTAACAAAAGAATGGAAGCCACCTACGAAGTTGGTAGATGTATTTGAAAAGCCACTCTTGAGAGAAGAATGGGTTAAAGCCCATAGAAAAGCATATTTAATAAGCAAGAAGGCAATGGCAATCATCATTAGCACTATATCAAGAGAAGCATTTGAGAAAGTTTAACATTGTAATAATGCCTATGGAATATAAAAAGCATTAGAGGACTATCATGAAGGCATTGTGCAAGATAAGTATAGGAAGATTCACATGTATGTGACGTAACTTAAGCTTTTCATGATGAAGCATAATAAAAGCATCACCAACATGATAAATAGATTCCTTGCCATTGTCAGCAACATGAAGAAACTTAGGAGACATATTTCTAAGGAGGATGTCAACGTTAAGATCCTCAAATCTCTTCTCTTTGAGAATTTAGTGCTAAAGTTATCAATATTAAAGAAGGTAATGAAGACATTAGTAAACTATCAATTGATGCCTTCATTGGAAAGCTCTTCACTCATGAAATGATAATGAAAAAGGATGAAGAGCTGAAGAAGTTAAGAGAAAATGAAGACAAAAAACACTTACTCTCAAATCCACCATAAATGAGTAGGAAGTAGAGGTAAGAACTAGTGACTCTATTGAAAGTTACAAAGAAGAAGAAGAGTTTTTTGTGTTATCAAGAAGATCGTAGGAGCTGATGAGAAAAAAGAGATAAAGAAGAAACCAAAGGAAGACATCATCCTACTAAGAGGAGAAAAAGAATGATGCAACTTCCTATGAATGTGGCAAGTAAGGGTAGATCAAATCTAATTGTCTTAACCTCAAGAAGAAGAAAAAAAAAAAGAATAAGTGGGACAAGGAAAAAAATAAGAGTTTCAAGGCTAATTGGGATGATGACTCAAGTGAATAAGAGGAAGACAATAAAGTTATCAAACCTTTGTTTCATGGCTCGAGAAGACTCTTCTAATGAGGTAAATTTTTTTTTCCAATCTTATGATGATGATAGTTTTAAAGATGAGGATGATGAGCTTCTTGAAGCTATAGCTTTAAGATGTGATAAATATTAATCCAAAATGAAATTTTATAAGAAAAAATTTTCTCAACTCAATGAGGATCTTAAAAGCTTAAATAAACTTATTTCTTGCTTGATGGCATCCAATGATGAACTAAAAAAATCTTTATAGCAACCTCAAAACCTCCGCTCGTAATAAAATGATTCTTTAAAATTCAAAGTTATTGAGTTGAGAAATTCCATCTCTAAATTTCACAAAGGGAATGAGGCCTTAGATACATTAATTGTAACACAAAGATCACCCATAGTAAGACATGGCTTTGGCTATGATGGAACTTCTACATCTACATCTTTTCTTTCTATCTTCATTAAAGCTTCTACCCTTTAAACTTGTTGCATAGAGGTGGTTGAAAATAGGAGTGCTCCAAGCATTAAGCCTTTCATTCCTAAAGGCAAAGGGAAGCCACTTCAAAGCTCTAAAGCTAAGTCTTTAAGAGCTAATCATCTATTCTTTTATAATAAGAGGTATCCATAAAAATATATTCCTTTTACTTTTTACCACACTTACTCTTACATGCATTCTAATGGGAATAGAATGAGAAGACCCCTTACTCATACCAAAGTGGTTCAAAGGAGGAAGACTAATAAGTCTAAACTCTAATGTCATTGTTGTATGAAATATAGTCATATTAATGTGTTTTTTTATATTAGGAAGGTTTATCTCAAACTTAAGGATCATTCTAAGCCTAACCCCCTAAGACCCAAGTATGTTTGGGTATCTAAGTAAAGATTTTTTTTTTTTTTTGTTTTGTAGAAAAGCTTTGACTCCACCAATGATGATAATAATTAGCATGTGGACAATGGATGCTCAAAGCATATGAACGAATATAGAAAGCTGTTCATATCCATCAAAGAAAAGGATGGTAGAAATGTCACATTTACAAATAATGCTAAAGGTAAAGTAATTAGCATGGGATTGTTGGTAAAAAGTGTTGCCTCCTTATTGATAATGTTCATCTTGTTGATGGATTAAAGCATAATATGTTGAGTGTAAGTCAATTATGTGATAGAGGTAATAAAATGACTTTTAACTCTAGAAAGTGCTTTATCACTACCTTGGTAGATGAAAAAGTAGACTTTATGGGTGAAAGGTAAGGAAACACCTACATAATTGACTTAGACAATTTAGCTAACCAATCTTTCAAGTGTCTTATCTTTATTAGCAATGAGTTTTGGCGTTCGCATAGAAGACTTGGACATAAGCATAAAGCTTCTCCAAAATCTCTCAAAATAAGGACTAGTGGATGGTCTTCCAATGCTCAAGTTCATTAAAGATAAGACATATAGACATTGTCAAATGGGGAAACAACTTCAAACCTCTTTCAAATTTAAAAATATTGCAAGTACTACTAGACCTCTTCAACTTATTCATATGGACTTGGACCAATTAGAAATGTTAGTTTGGGTGGAAAGCATTATGCATATGTACTTATTGATTATTACTCAAGGTTTACTTAGGTTAGTTTCTTGACTCATAAAAGTGGTGCTTTTGATGCCTTTAAAAGTTTTACAAAAAAGAGTTCAAAATTAAAAGTGTTACTTTATTTCTAGCATTGAAAATGACCATGAAAAGAATTTGAAAATGAGAATTTTAAAAACTATTATTTGAAAAATGATATTTCTCATAATTTTTCAGCTCTTAGAATACCACAACAAAATAGTTTTGTAAAGAAAAAGATAAAACATTATTGGAGATTGTTAGAACTATGCTTGATGAATATTCTTTTCCTAATTACTTATGGGTTAGAATAGCATTTTATGTTATATTGTAAATAGAGTTTTCAAGAGACCAATTTTAAACAAAACCTCTTATGAGTTACGGAATAGAAGAAAGCCTAAAGTATTTGGGTGTAAATGCTACATTTTAAACACTAAGGACAACATTGAAAAATTTGCCTTCAAAATCAATGAGGGCATTTTTTTAAGCTATTCCACCACTAGCAAAGCATATAGAGTCTTTAACAAAAAGTTCATGGTAGTTAAAGAGTTAATGATTGTTGTGTTTCATAAATCTAGTAAGCTTGATCTTAGGAAAGATTCTTTTTTTGATGATCTTATAGGTGAATTTGAGAAGCTTGAGATCAACTCCACTCTAAAAGAAGTTGAATTTGAAGTTGAAATTGAAAAAAAAAGAACCACCTCAAGAGATAAAACCAGCACAATCTTAACAACAGGAAAACTAAGCTCAAAACTTACCTAAGGATTGGAGGTACTCTAAAAACCATCCAAAGGAACTCATCATTGGAAAGACCTTAATGGGTGTAAGTACTAGAGCTTAACTTAATACCTTTGATAATAATCTTTCTTTTGTTTCTTGAATTAAACAAAAATCAATTGATAAGGTGTTTGATGATGATTGTTAGGTGATTGCTATGCAAGAGGAACTTAATCAATTTAAGAGAAACAAAGTTTGAGAGCTTGTTCTGAGACTTAAAAAGTACCAGATTATGGAATGGAAATGGGTGTATATGAATAAGTTAGATGAGCAAGGTTCCATCTTAAGGAACAAAACTAAATTGTTTACTAAAGGGTACAACTAAGAGGGAGGCATTGATTATGATGAAACCTTTACCCCATTGCAAGGTTAGAGGTAATTAAGATCCTTTTTACATATGCATGCCATATGAATTTTAAACTTTTTCAAATGGATGTTAAAAGTGCATTCTTAAATGGTTTCATTAAGGAGGAAGTTTATATAAAATAACCTTTGAGTTTTGAGCATCATAAGTTTCCAAACCATGTTTTCAAATTAACTAAGGCCTTGTATGGATTGAAACAAGCTCTTAGAGCTTGGTATGAAAGGCTTAATTCATTTCTTTTCAAAAATGATTTTGAAAACGGCAAGGTTGACATTATATTGTTTGTGAAAAGACATAATAAGGATACATTAATTGTTTAAATTTATGTTAATGATATTATCTTTAGAGTTATTAATGAATCTTTTTATGAGGATTTTGTTAAGTGCATGTCTAGTGAATTGGAGATAAGCATGATAGGAGAACTTAAGTTTTTCTTTGATCTACAAACCAAGCAAAGCAAAGTGGGCATCTTCATTAACTAATCCAAGTACACTAAAGAGCTACTCAAAAAGTTTGGAATGGATGGTTGTAAGATTTCCAAGACACCAATGTCTCAATAATCAAACTTGATAAAGATGAATTAGTTAAGCGTTTAATGAGAAGAAATATAGAGGTATGATTGGTTATATTCTCTATCATAGTACTTCTAGACTTTTTATCATGTATAGTATATGCTTGTGTGCTAGATTTTAATCATGTCTTAGAAAAGCTCATTTTCATGTGATTAAAAGGATTTTGAAATATTTACATGGTACTATGCATTTAGGTCTTTGATATCCTAGGAACTCATCTTTTAATCTTTTTAGATATTTGAATATGGATTATGCCAAAAGTTTACTTGATAGAAAGACCACTTCTGAAACTTACTAATTTATTAGTGAATGTCTTATTTAGTGGTTTAGTAAAAAGCAAGTTTTTAGTTGCCTTGTCTATCCATGAAGCAGAATATGTGGCAATGGGTTATTATTGCACTAAAGTTCTTTGGATGAAATAACAACTCAGGGAATATAGTAAAGATGTTGATCACATCCCATTAAATATGACAATACAAGTGTAATCAATCTTTCAAAGAATCCAATCTAACATTCTAGAAACATATAGATGCTAGACATCAATTCTTAAAATACCATATGCAAAATGTTCATGTTGTGTTAGAATTCATTAACACAACTAGCCAATTAGTGGATATTTTTACCAAAACCCTCAATGAGGAAAGCGTGAATTTCATAAAATGGGACTTAAGGATGTCTAGTGAGAGCTTCTTTAGTGAAAAAGATCTCATTATGTGCATATTGTAGTTTAATTAATGTTTGGTATGTTTAATATGTATATATTATGATCCTAGTGTTTTTAATTAATTGAATATAATGAGATTGATTGATTTAAGTTGCATATAAGTTTTTCCATATTAATGTTCTTAAATCAATCATATAAACATTAATTTTATCACTCAAAATAAGGCCATTTGAAAATATTTCATTTTTTAAGATTGTTTCTAAAATTGACTCATGAATCACAATATAGAACTTCATTTGCGATCGAGATTTACAAGATATTTTTGTTTTTCAAGCTTTACAATTTTGGCACTCGCAATATGTCTTTCGCCATCATAATATTTCAAAATTTTCAAATTTCTAAACTTTTAATGCGACTTTTCATGGTCAAAGTAGTTGTTACATTTTTCATATTTTGCAATCGTGACTCCTTCTTAGTTGTTGCAAATTACAAAAATTGTTGAGTAATAACTCTTTCTTTCTAAACGATCATTTCTTTTCATTTAATGCATTTTTAGTCATTTTTCTTCCTTTCATTGCTTATATAAACCTATTTTCTACCCTCATATTCACTTTTTTTTACATTTTCATCTTACTCTTTTCAAACTCCCTCTTCCCTTCGTCTTTTTCACCATTTCTCTTCATCCTTTAACTTCATCTCTTATTCTCCATAGGACCAAAATAAATACCTCTTAATGACTCAAAGGGAAAGGCTCTAATGACATATTCCTTACCTTTTAGACAATTTATTCTTTATGTGATGAGATGAGTCAGACCTAAAGAGAAAAAGAGATATAAGCTTATAAAAAACAAAACCTATCTTCCCAAACTAAAAGTCTTCTCAATTGAGAATGAGTTCTATGTTTATCTCTCTAACTTGAATTAGGAAAAATTCATCTTCATAAAAAAGTCAGGCTATGATGAGTTAATAAAGGAGTTTCTTACAACAATGATCATCAATCGAGATATAACCCACAAAGCATGTTTGTATGGGTTCATATTTCATTGTTTTAGAAAGCTTCATTCATTACCTTTGACTCTCTTTCTTCCCTCTTTCACTTTCAAATCCAAGGAGCATGGAATCTTAATGAATTCCTCTTTGATTTTAATGAACTTTGGTATAGGATTTGAATTGAAACTTATAAATGATTCTAAAACTTTTTTTGCTAAAAACATAAACTCCCTCTTTTTTTGGTTCCTTCATCACATCATCACCTTTTCTATCACTAGCTGTAGTGATGGAAATGAGAAAGTTTCCCTAAAAGATTTTTGTTTTCTTTATTGTTTGATTAATGGCCAATCAATAAAAAATTATTGTTTCTTCCCTGACTAACTTGCCCATTTGGGCAACTCAAAACATGGTCAAATTTTACTTTCCTCCCACATCACTAGGCATATGTGTGCTCTTACCCTCCAAAATAAAGCTTTCTTTAAATATCCTACCCTATTGATTCCAACCCCTTAGACTTTAATTATTTGCTAAATGAAAAAGCAATCAAGCCCATTACACATGAATATTTTGTTAAGACTCAAGCGGCAAGGATTCATCAAGCTTCTCAATAATAAAAGAGAAAAAGACTAGTGATTACTGTTGTCCCTAGGCACCAAGAAGGGGGGTTGAATTGGTGTTTAAAAATTTAAACTAAAGATTAAGAGAAGAAGAAAGAATTGCAAGGAGACAAAGATTTTATAGTGGTTCGGGCAAAACAATCCCTACATCCACTC
>CATIWR010549235.1:0-14020 GCA_949677035.1 Omphalea diandra | reverse complement strand
TTATAATCACACAAAACTCTGCATGTGTGTTCCCATCGTGTTCTTCTTAGGCATCACATCTAACAATTTCAAGGCAGAACTAATATCCTCAAACTTGGCAAGAGCAGAAACCATGGTAGTCCAAGCATCTTGCCCACCCTTGCCTAAAAATCAACCAAACTAATTTGAATAAACACATGTTAGAATTCACACCACCTTTTAACGCTTCTGCTTTCTATAATTCTTAAATTTATCTGTAATTTTATCACAATTTCATTGGTAATCCATCAATAAATATATGATACTTTAAAATAAAAAATTTTAAATAATTATCTACTGAATATTTTCATTGGCAATTTACTGTTTTTTAATAGTGCTTGATGTTCAATTAAAGTCATTCGATTGCTTAATTTGCTTTTAATTTTTTCTTTTTTTTTTTTATTTTAGAAGTGTTGGTGCAGAATAGAGAACAAATTCGTAAATATTTTTATTGATAACCTCGAAGAATCAGTGGAAACTAAGGATCTCCATAAATGTTCAGTCGATTTGGGAAAGTTTATGATGTTTTCATCTCGAAGAAAACGAGACCAAATAGAATACTGAAACATGCTTTCATCAGGTATAAGGCAGTATCTGAAGCAGAGGAGGCAATCAGGGTTATGAATGGATATAGGTTACGTGAACGGAGATTGGAAGTTAAATATGTTGATGCAAACAAGAAGGTTGTTAAAGACAAACAAGTGAGAATGAGATATGGGAGAACCAGTATAGTGCCAGGAATGTCCTATGTGGATGCGGTTAAAGGTAGAGAGAAAGAGGCAAACAGAGTAGGAGGTAATAAAATGGCAAACGAATGGGATTAAAGAGCGAACCAAGTACAAGCCCAGATTAACTTGCAAACCATCGATGGAAGAGATGGAATGGTTGAAGATATGCATTGTCGGGTATGTTCATGACGCAACAATGATTCCAGCTTTGAAAGAGGAGTTTAATGAGGAAGGTATCGTGAATTGTGAAATGAAAGCAATACGTTTTATTGTCTTTCATTAACAAGGAGGAGATGAAGGTGTTTGCTGAAAGTGATATGGAATGGCTGGGTGAGAGGGTTTACTCTTATTAAGCAATGAGAATTAGATGATACTGGAAACGAAAGATCGGTGAGGATAAGATATGAGAATGTTCCGTTATGTACTTGGAACCAAGAATTTTTCAGGTTGATGGTAGCGAAATGGGGAAGTGTTATAACGGTGGACCATGATACTCGTATGAAAAACAGGTTTGACATGGGCAGGATTTTAATATCTACTTTTGTGAATGAATTCATAGCAGAAGTGGTTGATGTTGAATTTATGGGGAAGGTGTTCAGTGTTGTTACAGAGAAGTTTGCTCCTGTTAATTTTCTACACACTTCTCGATACAATAAACCAGATGTACCTTGTTATAAGGCTCACGTAATGGATTGTATAAGAAGGTGTTCACTTGGAAACAAAACAAAGCCCAGGGTTGATGCACAGGAGGTTTCAGCAGTGACATCAGGTAGAGAGGAACAGGTGGTGGGAAGTGGAAGGGAAGAGGCAGCTACGTGGGCCAAGTATTGGTGGATAAGAATAACATAGATGGGAACGTAGCTCATAAACAAAGAGACCTGACCACAACAAAAATGAGAGCACAAGTAAATTTAAGTCCAAGCACAGGTGGAAGCACACAAGGATAAATGTTGCGTTTTTAGTGATGAGAATAGAGGTCAAGACTCTACCTAAAATGAGTGATAGGGATAACAGTGGAGATTACCTTCTGAGTGGTACTGTCTTTTAAAAGTCCTCTATGAAGGAGGCAGGAGAAGAAGATGATAACGAACAAGATGAGATGGATTCCATTTTGGCGAGAATTCAAGCAAAAATAGATGGTGACATTGAATCGAGTACGACAAGGCCGAAAAAAATGAAGAAGAAGAAGAAGCATAAGCTGAAATCTGCTATGCGAAAGTGTGCTTCCGAAAAATTGAAGAAGAAGAAAAGATATATGCTTGCTGAACAAGAAGATGGAAATTGAGTGACTTTGCACAAAAGGACAAAAGGGGTGCTGATGGGGGAGATGTACGCATCCCTAACAGTGAGGATAACAATGAGGTGGTAGATGAAGCTGAAATTGAGGCTAGGAAAACATGGGAGATGGGAATTGCACTTAGGCTAGCCGATACAGGAAATGAAGAGGAAATTTTGGAAAAGCTAAAGGCAATTGAGCGGCATGGTGGTATAGCAGAGGATGATATAAACTTTGTGTCCTCAAACTGATAGATGTCGATAATGTCATGGAATGTGGGGGGGGTTTGAATGCCCCAGCAAAAAGGAAGTTGATACGTGGCTGGATCAAAATAAAGAAGGTACGCTTGCGTGATCGAGTGATTAGAACTCTATGGGGAAGTGACAACTATGAGTGGAGATGTTGTAATGCTGTAAACGCAGCCGGTGGAATTGTGGTGATATGGGATAAGGATTTCTTTAGCATGTCAGATGTGGTTATCAACAACAATTGGATTGCCACTTATGGTAATCTTCAGAGTAAGTCACTTGAGTATTGCATACCTGGGGTTTACTGTTCATCTACAGAGGTGGGGAGGAATGAGACGTGGAATGAAATTCTGAACGCAAAAGTAAACTCAGTGGTACCTTGGTTACTAATAGGGAATTTCAACGAAGTTCGCGAGGCTGATGATAGAAGCACAAAGTTGTTATCCATGTGGGGGTTTAATTTTTCAATAATTTTTTGCTAAATGGAGGTTTTGAGGAATTAAAACTAATGGGAAGCAGGTACACGTGGGGTAATAAGGCATGTTGTAGCTGCATTGACCGAGCTTTTGCTGATACGGAGTGGTTTAGGATATTCAATGGCTTATGTGTTAAAGCCCTCAGAAGAGGATTATCAGATCATTCTCCCATCCTCAGCCGGTGGTCACCTGGGGTGGGAAGCCTGTTAGGATGCTGGGCTGCTGGTTCAGTTACCCAGGATTTTAAAAGATTGTAAAGGGTTGATGGAGTAAAATGAAGTTTTCTGGCCTGAATGCAATAGTAGTAAAGCTTAAGAAGTTAAAAGAAATACTGAAGAGATGGAACTCCAATGTTTTTGGTAACATTAACAATGATAACCCACGGATTGAAGAAGAAATTGATGCTATATGGAAGCTGAAGTTGGTTTGCTGGGTGTTGAGAAAGTTGAAAGACGAAGAGCGTCGTGGAAAATTTTATGGGACACGCACCGCCAACAAGAATGCTATTGGAAACAGGTTTCTCGGGTTAGGTGGCTCAAGGTTGGGGATAAAAACACGAAGTTCACACAGCAGCATCTTTAAGAAAGAATAAAAATGTTATCAATGGAATCCAGATGAATGGAAGATGGATTTCTGATCCAGAGGTGGTTGCGAAGGCAACAGTAAACTATTTCAAATCTTTTTATGCATAAGACAAGTGGAATAGACCAAGTTTCCATGGTCTGAACTTTACACAATTATCACAGGATAATAAGAACACTCGAACTTCCTTTCACATTAGAGGAGGTAAGGGATGCAATATGCAGCTGTGATGGCGGAAAGGCGCCAGGCCCGGATGGGTTCAATCTTAACTTCATTAGGAAAATGTGGGACGTGGTAAGAAAGGACTTCATGACTCTCATCAAGGAATTTTTTAAAAATGGTTTCTGCAGGATAAGGTGTTCTCAACTTTCCTTAGCTTGATTCCAAAAAAAGAAATACCTAGTGACTTTACTGAATTCAGACCTATCTCGTTGGTAGGTTGTGTATATAAAGTAATGCCTAGTGACTTTACTGAATTCAGACCTATCTCGTTGGTAGGTTGTGTATATAAAGTCATTGCTAAGTTGTAATCTATCAGGTTGAGAAAGGTTGTTGGAACTATTGTGAACAAGTGTCAGTCAGCATTTATACAGGGCAGATATACCTTGGATGGGATCTTGGTGGCAAATGAAGTTTTTCATTCAGTTAACAGTAGCAAAAGTAGTGGTATTGTTCTGAAATTGGACTTCGAGACGGCATATGACCCTATATCGTGGAAATACAAGCTGGTATGGATGAGGAGATGTATTTGCCAATCAACAGCATCAATTTTAGTGAATGGGGCTTCACGGAGTTCCTTGAAATACAAAAAGGATTAAGGTAAGGTGACCCATTGTCACCTTTCCTTTTTACTTTGGCAGCTGAAGGACTAAGTATGATGTTAGGCAAGGTAGAGGAACAGGAATTCTTTAGTGGGCTGGAGATTACTAAAAATGGAACATCCATTCCTTTCCTACAGTACGCTGACGACGCAATAATTTTTTGCAGGAACAATGAGAATGATCTGTTAAATGTTAAACAAGTATTGAAGTGCTTTTATTTGACATCAGTTCTGAGAGTTAATTTTCGCAAGAGTTCAATTAGTGGAATTAATGTGAATGCAGAGAAGTTAGAAGAATATGCTGGTTAGCTGGGCTGCAAACTGGTTTCACTACTAATAAAGTATTTGGGGCTGCCTCTAGGTGTAAATCCAAGGAATACAAAGGCTTGGGATTCGATTATAGATAAGATCAAGAAGAAATTGGTGGTGTGCAAAGGTAAGCTACTATCAAGAGCGGGGCGGCTGGTTCTTATTAAATCGGTTCCACATAGTTTGCCACTATTATTTATCCTTTTTAAGAATTCCTTCTTTCAGTTGCAAAGACCATTGCTAAAATTCAGAGGATTTTTTTTTTTTTTTTTTTGGAGTGGTGGAGATGAAAAGAAAGTGTGTTGGAATGTAACCGTAAAGGCGAAATAGTTGGATGGATTGGGTGTAGGCTCTATCACTGCTAAAAATAGAGCAATGTTGTTAAATTGGGCATGGAAGTTCGTGGAGAAAACAGAAACATTATGGAAGAAAGTGATTAAAGAGAAGTATGGCTCCTGGGAAAATGATGGGTTGAGGCCGCATGGGAAGCGATCACAGATTTGGAGGGACATCTGTAATGCAATAGACGAGTGGGACTCTTTCAATAGACGGATGTTTTTCTTGGCTTAAAGATGGTATGGATATCAGATTCTGGCATGACGTATGGTATGGGCAATCATCTTTAGGAAATCAATTTCCTAGACTGTTGTCTACATCTATCGATAAAGGGAAAGTGGTTGCAGATATGGGGCAATGATCAAATGGTACATGGAGGTGGACATTCAAATGGAGAAGAAATCTTTTCAGATGGGAGGAGTTGTTGAAAGACTTGAAGAAGAAACTTACCCAATTCGTTCCTAAGAGAGACTGCACGGACAGGCTGGCGTGGTAGTATGAAACTTTCGAAAATTTCTCAGTTAGATCGTTGTGTAAAAAAGTTGAGATGTCATTTACAACTGAGAATACAACTGAAAATATTTTTGCAGGTCTCAGTCCAAAGCTAACATCTAGCTTGGCACCCCCTAGAAGTGGAGTTGTTTTATGGATGTTTCTCAAGGGAAGGATCGCAACTGAAGTACTTATGAGAAGAATTGGGGTGTTAAATGGGGATGAGTTGTGCTGTTCATTTTGTATTTCTCATGAGAAAAGTATAGACCATCTTTCGTTACACTGTGAGCATACGTAGGGTGTATGGCCAAAATTCCGAAAATGGTGGGGTATAGATTATTGTATTCCTTGGTCCTTAGGCGATTTGTATATGCAGTGGACTTCTTTTACTGGTGTGAAGGTAAGATGGAAATTATGGAGGTTGTTTCGTGGCTATACTATGGTCAGTATGAGGTTGGTATTCAATCAAGATAGACTTGAGGATGCAAATCTTTTTGAGATAATTCTGTATAGAATTTATTCTTGGATCTCAGTTAATTTCTCTTTGACTGGGAACAGAGACAACTGTCATCCTCTCCTTGTTGATTGAAGGAGATGCTTCGATCAAGCAAATGTTCAAGGAACCATGAGGTGCGACTCTTTCCATCTAATAGTGAGACTGTTGATTGTGACTACAGGTGGAAAACAGCTGCATTATTTGATGAAGATAGTAACAGGGTGTGTTAAGGAACTTGGAAGGCAATATTGTTGCAATATTTTATTCAGTATTTGATGAAGACAATATGTTTTTACAATCAATATAGCTAAAAGAGCGGCCGAAAATGGTGGAGAGTTTTTTGCTTTCTTTTGATGTGTTGGTAAATTAAATCTCTTCAATTAGTAAAATGAAATCATTAAATTACTCTTATTTCGATTTTATTAAAACTTATTCTTTCACTTCATCAGACTCTTTTGCTATTATTAAAGAAATTTTTTAATAAAGACAAAGAAAATAATAAAAATAAAAGAATATACATAAATATACATAAATTCTTTAAAATATCAAATAAAATGAAACGGAGAGAGTATCATATTTCACATTATGGAGGCCATGCATGACAAATAATTATATTTGTATCCATATTCCATATCGAATAGAACAATTCATGAAGAGATTAAGAACGCAAGAGGGCATATAATTCAAGCATTAATTAATTAATTCAGGCACAGTTATTAAGTATATATATGTGTCTTAAAAGAAGCAATATACAAATGAAAAATGGCATACAAATACTACATAATATATATCAAAAATTGATCAATAGATATTATTAATTTCAATCTCAAAATTAATTTTAAATAATTATTTATCATTTATCAGATAATCGTATATAATATAGTCACATATCATTATTTTATATTATGTTATAAAAAACTATTATGTCAAAAAAATTTTAAAATACAAATTAGAAGAATTAATTAACATATAAAAAACCTCCTAAATAAATAATTAAAAATCTAAATTGCAAACATTTTAAAGAAAAAGCTAATAAGATCATATAAAAAAATTAGGATAGAAAATTAATAAAATTTTAAAAGTAAAAATTCTAAACAACTTCTAAACAAGTAAATTAGAAAAACTTTAAAAATAATAATTTTAAAAAAGAATCTAAAATTTAAATTAATTTCATTGATTTTCAAAATTCTGAATATATAAATGCTAGTGATAATGTAATAGATTATTATAAATTATATCATACAAATTTAATAAATTTTTTCTTAAAACCATGTTGCACTATATTGAAATTATTTATTATAATTATCTCTTATATGTATACATAATTTATCAACATCTACTAATTTTATTTTTAATTATTAAATATTTAATATATGCAAATTTAATAAATTTTATCTTGAAATTATGCCACATAAGATTAAAAATATGAATCAAGAGGTAATTCTTTGTTATAACTACTCTCATAAATAATTATAAATTTTAAAAAAATTATTTTATTATTTTATTTACTTAACAATAACTTTAATTAATCAATCAATTAATTAACTAATTATTTAATAAAAATGAAATAAAATTTATTATTATAAAACATGGGTTTACAACTAAGTATTACTTAATTACTAAAGACATTTCCATGTGAACACAATCATTTCATTACGTATTTAACAAGACCAGGAATATGAACATTCATCATGTAATCTTCCCAATGAATTTCTGTTGGATCAAAATTAAATCCATCATCTGCCTCATCACGACTTGCCGTTTCCTTGGCTGCTATCCTCAACTTCTCTGAGTTCGTGTCATCAAAACTATAAAATTATGTAACAAATTAATTAAGCCAAATTAAATAAATAATACGTTCACTAATGATTAATTAAATCAAAAATTTTAAACTTATGAATAACTATATATTGAGTAAATTAAATGAAGTGAAGGTACATACGTGCCCTCAAAAAACACATAGGGTTTATAAAGTTCTACCAATCGCATCATCAGTTTTATTTTTCGATCAAGAGTAGCATAAATGCCATCATACTTATTGAATACCATAATATTTGCCAGTTGCAATGCCTGCACAGAAACATATAATTATAATGAATATTCAATGCCACATTTACACTCAGGATGCGAGAGTTACATTAAAAGACTAATAGCTGAATGAACCCATGTTGAATCCTATCAATCGAATGACACTTATTAATTTAATGATTTTGTATAAACTTGATAACAAGATGATATTACACTTTATTTAAAGTTGACCTTTTTCACCCGATTTAAATAAAAAAATTTCAATTTGATTTGAAGTTTATCAGTTTAAATTAATTCAACTCTAATTCGATCTAAAGTGATTTAATTCAATCTATTGAAAGAATACGATAACATAAATGACTGGCCACAAATACGTCAGACTCAACTCTTTTTTTACTTCTACTTTTACTTCATATTGATTTGCCAAACATGCTTAATTAGCTCATCATCATTCAAAATACATTAAGGTATTTGATGTAGTAGTGTAATTCAATAAAAAATGTGGTTTCAAACATATTTATTAATTTAAAAATATTCTTAATATTTTATGGACTTGAAAAGCAAAACTCCAAGGAGAAGCAAATTTAAAAAATGAAAAAGAAAAAAAAAAGTTAATATGTAGTAAGTTATAAGGCCAGCCATTGGTATTCCAGATTCTATTCCTTTAAGGGTTCCACTTTAGTATATTTAATGGCATAGCAAATGAATTTAATGTTAGCATTATTATTAAAAAAAATAATGTACCCAAAAGAAAAATATTGACCAATGATAATTAGAGTAATTATTAAACACAAATGACTAATTAATATAAAAATATCCATAATATCAGACCTTCAATGGCAGCAGAAAACGGATGGTCATGTACATATGGAAGGTGGCCAAGGAATTTAAACTCTTGCATTTGCCAATCAACACAGCCATTCCGTCCTTATTAATCCATGGATTGTTAGCGAAATATCGGAAGCTAAAATCATGAACATGTGAAATTTTTAAAGGGTTTCTCAAGGATGACCCTATATGATATATCATTTCTGAACATTGCTTGGCACGTGCCACCATTGCGATGATTATACCATTCACCACCATGTCACCTGGTATCTGCATACAATTTTTTCTTTTTTTTAATTTTCACAAATTGGGATCTAAGCAAAATTAATTTGGGAAAAAAAAGGAGTTTAGGAGATTAGAGAAAGTAGCTCACCACATCAAGGGTTGACAATGGATTCCAAATAAAGCATGTTACTTTGCCTTTACCATAGCCCACAATCACACTATCAACAGTTCTGCCATTAAAATTAAGAACAGGTTAATTATGTATCAAAATCAATTGGAACATAAATCAACTGGGATAATTCTTGAGATTATATATATATATACACACGCACTCGCCGTGCACACGCTCATGAATGCATATAAACCATAATATATAAATTTGTATTAATTATTGTATTTTTTTTTTTTACCTTGCACCTTCAATCCAACCGGGAAATGGCTCCTTGTAAGTACTTGTAATCATGGTGGGGCGGACAATAAGTAGAGGCAAGTTCTCCTTAAAATGCGTTAAGAGCATCTCTCCCATTGCCTTTGTAAACACGTAGGTGTTTGGCCATCCGTACAACCTTGCCCTAATATTGACGAGTAATTGAGAACATGCCAACTATATTAGAGCTAACAGAATCATATGAGCCAAATGTAAAATTATATTCAATTGCTTTAGTATAACTTTTTTTTTTTATGTTGCAATAATGGGTTTCTGAGTTTTATCGGGTATATTCATTTTTATGATTAGTTCAATTGGTAAAATATTTGAGTCTTAAATGAATACCGTTGGATGCCAAAATCTTTCATGAATCCTGTAATTTCTTTCTCTGATACATTTTGTGATCGGAGTTGATTTAATTTGTCTTGAATCAGTTCTTTTTCTACTTCAATATCTATTTTGCATGCTCCCTTCTTTGGAATACACATGGAAAAAGGCTTCTCTAGTATAAGTCCTGCATCTTCACCACATACATAGGCTGAAACATAACAACATTAATCTCAATCCAAGTTAGTACTAATTAATACCATTTAAGAATAATTAAACAGTGGAGATTCAAGATTAGTTAATTAGTACTCACCAGTAGAGACATGGACAAGCATCTCAATTTTAACACATTTCTTTGCAAAGTTCAAGACATGCAAAGCTCCCAAAGTATTTATGCCCAGGGCTATATCATATCTTTATGGGTAAAAATTGAAGAAAAGAAACTTTAATTAATTACTTTCTGTTAGTATTTATTTATAATATATAAAAAAAGAAGAAGATATATATATACAACATGCTTAATTAGCTATATATACCTTTCATCGAAGTTTGTAGTGGCAGCAAAATTAAGCACAACGTCAATTTCTCTCCACATCTCATTCTTCAAGTGAGAGTCTTTTAGTCCCAAGTCTTCATAAGAGATGTCTCCGGGAACAGAAGCCACCTTTTTGGAGACAAATGAATGTAGACTTGCACCATATTTCTCCTTCAAAACTTTGAACAAATCCTTCCCTACCACCTTCACGCATCATTATACATAGTTACTCATTGTGGTCAATTTGATTTTCTAGCCAAAAAGTCTGTTATGAGAAGAGGTTACGTAATACATATATAATACCTCCTCATGCAGGCGTTCCGTAGCAGAATCAGCGTCCACAGCTCTTAGAAGCAGATAAAGCTTCTTAACGTTTGGTTGAATCCTCAATATTTTCTCCACATAAACTGCACCAAATCAAAGCAAAAATAATAATTAATTAATCACATAGTTATGTGAAAATGGAAAGAGAGAAATGGGAAATTAAAGTCATAAATTAATATACTTTTTGCAAGATACCCAGTTGCACCAGTGACCAAAATGGTCTTGTTTTCTAGAAACTCAAGTACACTTCCCAACTCCATTTGAGAAGACTGGCGATTTGATTTATGAAATTAGTAGTAGCATTTGATATGGTATATATAAAACCAATTACGCAAAAACCAATTATGAAAGGACGAGTACTCACCAACCCTTAGCCATGACAGCTTACCAACCATAATTAGTCGGCATAGTGCAGGTAACGACCTACAATTAAGGAGGATCCATATTCTAGACATTCTTCATGTAACGTGTAAGTCTCATACTAGTTTGTCGATTCCATCAAGTTCACGCATGTCTACATATCCACTATATGGAAACAATGTCATATATAACATTATATTATATTATGATATGATTTTTGTTAGACTTAATTTCATATCGAAAATATGTACAAAATTATGAGTATATAATGATTTGAGTTTAACTAATTAATTGATTAATTTTAACCATTTCTCATTAGATTGGAGGAAAAAAATCATTTCCAAGTGGCAATTCAAATTCAAAGTACTGTATATATAAATTCATTTGTGAGCTTAACCTCCATCAGCTTCAAATCTCCTCTACTCTTTTTAACAATATCATGATCAATATAATTTTAAATGTTTAAATAATAATTTTATTAATATATATAATTTTTATTATATGAGATAATTTTTATTTTTAATGAAATTATCATAAATAATTAATAAATTACACATATAATAATACAATATTATATCATATCATGACCATTGTGTTTACCTCATATAGGATACATATAGGTGCCAAATAAATCAAGTTAGGTGGATTTGGATCAAACTAATTTTTGATCAAGTCTTATTATGAGTTGGATCACAAGTCAATATATAGAAAGAAAGTTAGCTCATTTGAATAATTTTTAATTTCGAATTTCGCTACTCTTAATTTTGACTTTTAAAATAAAAAAATATATTGTTTTATTTTAGTTTTAAATAAATTTTAAATAATTTAAATTAGATCAGTCGGGTCAAAATCAGATAAATTTATATTGACTCATAAGTCAAGTTGAGTGAAATTTAGATTTTATCAATTTTGGATCAAATTATATTTAGGTCAGATCATTCTGAATCATCTTAAATTTGAAATTAAATTGTTTCTAGATGAATTTGAATCAAATTTTTAATTCGAGTCAGAAATTGTCACTTTAATTACATGATAACTAGCTTGAGTTAGTTTCCTTGATTTATTATTTTTCACGATGTGTGTTTGGTTGGTGTTGTGATCGTCAAGAAAAGTAGGGCATGAAGCGTTTGTCCTATAAAAAAGTAGAGATTTAAATATTTGATAGTTGTATTTATTTGTCATTCAACTTTTGTAGCGATCTTTTGGTTTGTCAATAGTATAAAAGCAAATTGGATTAGATAATGCTCCACAATTAGGAGGTGGGTCAGAAAGAAGCATCAAGTTAAGTAAGGAACAAAAAGGTTAACCACAAAGATTAATAAAGATATTAAATTAATCACCACAAAGAAGGATATCAAATGTGATTTAATTAATTTCAAGAGGTGAAGGTGGAGCGTCGGATCGGGCGTTTCGCGAGGAGACTTCTGACAATTAAATTAGTAGGAGTCAAACTGCCGAGCCCAGAGAAAATATCATGCAGCTCAAGTCTGAAGTTTAAAGAAGGAAACGTGAACAACGATGATAAAGTCACATCATATACCTAATACTGAACTTCTCTCCAGTTGGTGAGAGTTATGCCATAAGCTCCTTTGTCCATGATTTGCTTTTCGATTATATGGGAGTTATCTTGGTTGGTTGGCTCTCTCTGCAAGGAAAGTTGAAGTGTTCTGCTATGGTGAGACGACTATACGTTGTCCTGTAGTTAGTAAGTGCGAGATGAATTTTGATTGACCCAGACAACTATACGATGCAAATAAGCTTATTATGAATGTAAATTTCTTATCTTACCAAGATGCATGAATGGAGAGGAGAAAGTAAAAGATTTTTACAATTGTCTAAGTCTTTAAACAGTCTAAATCAACCTTCAAAGCTAGAATAAATAAAATCTGACTTGATCAAAACCCACTAACTCGGTTGGTCGACCTCAATTGATCTTTTAATTTTTAGATTATTTTTAAAAATTTAAAAATTATATTTATTAAATTATTAGCAATAATAAATATAATAAATCTTTGTAATTTTATAATATAACCTTTTGAAATTTAAAAGTAACAAAATTATTTGATGATAACATAATTTTATAAGTTTTTGAAAGTAATAAATTGTTATAAAAATTGAAAGTGATTTATTAAAATTAATATAAATATTGAATTGTTATTTTCTTAATTATTTCATACTATATAATCTTTTGATCACAATATTTACTATTTTTTAAATAATTAAACTATTTATTTCATGTCTTTCAATAATTTTATATGAATACAAATTTTCATTTAGAAATCTTTGTTTACAAACTATTTTATATTTATTACTAAATTCACATATACATAATATATATTTGTAATATAATATATAATTCTAAATTATTCATTTAATTATATCCAATTTTACCTGATTCAAAATATGATCATGATCCTTTACATCAACCAGATCAAAAATCAAGCTGAATATTAAAATTTTGCTCCAAAATTTTTAAACATAACCTATAAGCAATAGGATAAAGATGGATGACAAATACCATTGTAATGATGACAGTATAAGATTTTATTTGACTGCTCCAAATTTAATATACGGTTTTTTCTATTTTTAATAATTTTTATTTTAATTATAACTTTAATAAGAAGTTTAGTTTTAACCAGTGACTATTTGGGATTTTCTATTTTAATTAAGACTTTAATTTGGTAAGTTTTTTTTTTTACAATTTTACCATTTTTAATAAAATTATCCAATTATGTAATTTCAGAATTTGAAACCTATTTAAATCTCGGTTTTCATGTTTTGAGGACAAACAATAATAATATTCTGAAAACTTTAATTGTTTGTTCTGAAATGCTGCTGTCAATTAATATGATAAAAGTTTGACCATTGCAATTTGAATTTTCATACATAATTATTAAATTAAAAATAACTATTAACAGAAATAAAGAATCATTAAAAGAAACAATAAAATAGATAATTAAAAAATTCAAGTTAAAAAATATTTTTCATTTTGATAATAAATATTATTTATTTATTTATATATTTTAAATAAATATTTTATTTTATTAATATTTTAAATATATTTTAAATTCTCAGTTCTTGGAACGCCAAGTAATAATAGTAACTTACATTCCATGGAAAAATGTATATATATATATATATATATATATATATATATATATATATATATATATATATATATATAT
>CATIWR010549232.1:0-22213 GCA_949677035.1 Omphalea diandra | reverse complement strand
TTAAATAATTGTTCTAATACAGTCACATATCATTACTTTCATAATAGAAAATTATCACATTAACTAAAAAAAATTTTAAAAATATCTAAAGAGAAAATTGAAATAACCTAATGAATATTTAAATAGAAATTTGACTTGAAGCCTCTAAACAGAAAATTAGTATAATTTAAGCTTATTATTAACTAATTGAATATACTTTCATGAGTTTAGCCCAATAATTAGCCTTTTTATGTTTTTGTCTTATCAAAGTCACTTCTTAATTTCTTAATTAGGCTTCATTTGCTTCACAGACAATAACTTTTCCTCAAAAATATTTTTTGAATAAAATATTTTTTAGTGTTTATAATACATTATAAAAAATATTGATATTCTTTTAATTTGTAAGATTATAATAAAATTTAGATAATAAATATGTATATTTATATTATTTATTATACGAAAACAATACATTTAAAATGATACACTAAAAATGAAATTTTTTTGCGAGTCTTACCCATCATCAACAACTATAACTGACTGACAATGACTGATGATAAGTATTGGTAATAAAAAATGACTAATGATAATAAATATTTGCGTTTATGTGATTTATTTTTCATTTGAATGAGTTTATTAAAGCCTGAAAAATAATTTTTCATTTTCAAAATGAAAAGTCATTTTCCTAAAAAAAATTTAATTTTATCTTTGATCAGGAAAATATTTGTTGTTGAACAATTTTTATGGACTCCAAATAGAAAAAAATGCAAAAATATTTTTCTAAAAATGTTTTTTTACTCAACAAATGAAGCCTTAATCTCTATAATATTATTTATTTGAATTTCAGCATGAGCTTGCTTCTGCCGCCACAAAAATCAAAATGTTAGATACCCATCAATATTTTTGTATATAGAAAATTATTAGACTTAAAATTTATCCATCTATTTATTTGGTTTATTTCTATCTTTCATGTTTATAGTAATTATTATTATGCTTTAATATTTAAAGTGTTAGATTTTCTCAAAAAAAAATTTAAAGTGTTGGAAAGTTTTTTACCCTAATCTAAATTTTAATTTGTGATTGATAGTTCATCTTTTATGTGTAATTTATTTCCTTAGGATCTTAATATTCCGAATATTTTGCCTCAAATTTTTATTTCTGCCAACATTTATCATATAATCTTTAAAGATTTATGGTTTGATCAGGTTGGTATTAATTATTATTATATTTTTTATGTTTAAAGTGTTAGAAAGTTTTTTATATAAGACAAAATTTTCAGCTTCGTTATGCGATTGACAGTTTATCTTTTGAAATTGTTGATTTTCATAAACAGTGAAATTGATTTAGTCAAATCTGCTAGAGAATGAATTTAGACATCTTATTTTAAACCCATGATTGACCCCCTTTTTTTATCCTAGAAAAATATGAAAATATGAGATCTAAGATTTAAAGAAACTTGTGTTAGTTTTCATCAAATATTTGTTTAAAATAAATTTTTAACTACAACACGTGCAATGTGTAAATTCACGACTAATATATATGATTAATTAGAGAACAACTTAAATCATGTACTAAATTTAGAATTTATTTGAGATGATAATTTATCATTTATCAAACTGGTTATTTAATAAATAATAAAGTGATTAAAGCCTCTATTAATTTGATATATAAAATTACTTAACTATAAATTATAAATAAAAATAAAAATATGTTAAAATTATAAAATAAAATTAAAAATGATGTGTATATATTATCTATACAAAAAATATATATATTTATCTATATAATGAATATTTTAAATAATAGTATTGAATTATAGTCTATTACAACATGTGAATTATCGACGAGTGAAATAATTAGAGAAAGCATTTGTCTTTGCAGCACCGAATAGATCCATCAAACATTTCTTCAAGCCCAAATTCAAACTTGAACCCCAGGTCCGAAAGTTTCAATGATGAAAGACTGGGTGTTTTAGAATCTTTAATCTTCTTCAAGCTGTCAACCAAATTGGCAAATTCAATAAGTGATGAAATGAAAATGCGAAAAAAGAGATAGAAAGGCAAGAAGGGACTTACTCTGCGTCTGGTATTTTAAAGTCATCTTTATATTTTGTGGAAAGAAATTCGACCAGTGAATTAGCAGCGACTTGCATCGAACAACAAATATACCTCCCTTTTGCCAGGGGGTGTTCAAGAAGGAAAATATGTGCACTTGTTGCGTCATCAATGTGCACCAGATAGAAAGTATTGATTTCTTCAAAAATATCTTTATTTCCTATACCAAAAATACGCATTATTATTGCCATCTTTTATTTAATTAGGAGGAAGAATTCCAAAAAGAGGATTAATTTTAAAGGGGAAAAAAAAAGGGAACGTAGAAGCATACCGAAGAGAACAGCTAGTGCCAAGTAGACAGAGCTCGGCACAGAAGGACAAATAAAGGGTCCAACGACCAAAGGAAGAACGATAGTAACAACATCCAATCCATGTTTTGCTCCGAAATCCAGGGCCATCTTTTCTGTTACCGTCTTGGAAACCAAATATGACCTGTTTACGCATTTGCTACCAGTTGCCGTACAAATATCAAGATCACTCCATGTATTTTCGTCCATTTCATTTAGACCCTTATCATTGTACATTACTGATGCTGCTGTGGATGTGTAAACTACCCTTTTCACCGACTTTGAATTCATGCATGCCCTTAAAATTCCTTGCATTCCTTCAGTAGCTATTTTGGTCACGGTCTCTTCATCTTCGTCCCCATCAGGATTCATAGGGTGAGCCACATGAAACACTCCAATACAACCTTCAATTGCCGCATTGAAACTCTCTGGCTGGCTCAGATCCGCGTTGATAATATTTAGCCTGTCTGCTGCTCCAGCTAGGTTTGTGAGGTAGCTTACATCTTTCTTCCTTTCTGAATGTCATATGTGGAATTCATAACTCAATGATGAAATCGATAAGCTAAAAAAACATGCATGCATGTATGATAAGGAAAAAGACGGACCTGGATGGGATCTAACAGTGGCTCTCACAGAATACCCACGCTCCAGAAGCCTCATCACCAGCCATGATGCTACATATCCCGTTCCACCTGTTACACAAACAGTGCCTTTCTCCTCTTTCATATCTCTCTCCCTCTTGGGAAAACTTGTATTTTAGTCAAAAGTTATGAGAATTTTAATTTTAATTGCAATGCATACTACGTGACAATTGTATATAGCTTTAACATCATATATAGACCTCATAGAATCATAGTAACAGTTGTCTTTTGACCAAAAATAGAATGGTTGTATCTAATTTTAGAGACAATTTTAATGGGGTGGAGTGAACAAATTTTTGACTTTCCTAATTTTAGAAAACTACCATAATCTCTCTCTCTCTCTCTCTCGAAAGAAGTAAATTTGCTCGATGGCTGGCAAGGAATTTAAATAGGAAAAGTTTTCTTTTGCTTGGATGTCCCAGAATTAATTTCTTTATTGGTTGTGAACATTGGCCGGTATAAGCATAATGATAAATTTTAAATAAATTGAATATCTATTTTATTAAATAATTAGTTAAATAATTAAAAATTAATATATAACAAAATAATTAAATTTTAATTATTATTTTTTGATATAGTATTATTTCGGAAAAATATTGTCAAGTATATAAAATAATAAAATTATAATTATAATTAAATTAGTTTAATAAATTTTATAATATAATTTTTGATACAAAAATAAAAAATTTAGTTTCATTTTTTATTAATAATTTTTATATTTTTTATTTCAAAAACTAAATATTGATTATCATGAATATAAAAAATTCTTTATATTTTTAAACTTTCTAAATTATTGTTATATAAAAAAAATTTTATATTATTAAATTTTTTATATTTTCTGCTGGTTCATTGAAAAAATTAAGTCGTTAATTATTAATTTACTTGTAAAATGATAAAATAAAAATATATTATAATGTCATTTGTCAAAAATATTATATTACTAGTATAATTATTTGATAAATAATAAATAATGATTTAAAATTTAATTTAGGATCATAATTATAATAAATAATTATTTAAAATTGATTTTAGGATTATAATTAATTATATATATTAATTGATTATCTTTAAACTTTTTACCCTATTAATATAATTATCTTTTGACAAAAAAAAAAAAAAAAAGATAAAGAACCATAGTAGCAGGTACCAGGTAAATGTGTCCGCTTCATTCCACCTATTGCACTACTGTAATCTCGTCTCCCCCCCCAGCGTTAGTTAAGGATCACACTTCTTAAATTTAAATATTGTATGATGTGTGCTCGGCCACTATGGGATTAACGATCATATATTTATATATATCATCTACTACACGATTATGTTACCACCAAGTGCGAAATTTGGTATAAGATGAGGAAATCATGGCTTTCCTAATTTTTCAAAATTATCCAATTTTACCATAAATTTTATATAAAAAATTCTGAATTTATATATTTGGCCCTCTGAAATTTTAAAAACTATATATTTTCTCTATAAATTTTAATAAAATTTTCAAAATTGTATATTTGACCCTTCCAAAATTTTAAAATTGGTATATTTCCTTTATACATTTTGTATGAAAATTTTAAAATTATGTATTTAGTTTCTTTTATGCTGAACACTTTCAAATAATAATCTTTGATTTCGTCCTGATTAATATGATATTTAAAAAAACAATTAAAATTTCAGAAAAAAAAAAAAGAAAAAAAGCTATCTCTCTTTCGTATATTATAGGTCACAACTTTTTGATAAATGTTACGCAGCTGGAGTCCAAAATAACAAAATAAAAGAAGTAGTTATAACTGCGTAAAGAAATTGTGTGCGTCATCCATAAATATTATAAACCTATTTTCTCATTATGCATGTGCTTCCTCCGTTTCTTGGGTGGGATATATAAATAGAGAATACATCATTAATTACTCGTTTCACGCACATCAAATTAATTAGTTAGCTTCCGTCACCTTCATTGTTGTCAACAGATTATCAAACTGAATAAAAAGTTTCCTAACTTTTCTTAAAATTTTGTATATTTCTTTTAAAATTTTTTATATTTCTCTTAAGAAAGAATTAAAATTTTAAAATAAATATAAATAAGTTATATCGAGAGTTTTTATTATTTATACTTTTTTATAATATGCAATATATTTCAAAAATAGTGCAAATAGATGAAATCGAATGAAAATAGGGCTAAGTTGTGGGGGGTGAGACTTGGATTCCGATTCTTTCCTCTACTTTTTTTTTTTTTTTTGAGAGAGAGAACCTCTACTAATATAAAAGACGAGCATTTCGTATGAATGTAGCCATGGGCCAATGGCCTATTAAGTCTGCAATGGAGAAAAAAAATAGTACATGAAATATATTTCTGTCAACTTTTTAATCATCGCGATGAACAGAGGCCAACAAATTCCACAAACATCGTCCTTAAGCAATTGCACGATAGTAGGAGGTAGTGTCTCAGGGAAGACACGCCAAACAAGTCCAAGAGGCGAAAATGAGACACGGTTTGCTAACAAACGGTCACGATTCATGATATTAAACATTATATACCCTTATTTTTCATTAATAGTAAATTAATAAGCTAAATGTGTTTGTTATATATATATATCATTAGTTCGACTTCAGTTGAAATTTAAATTTAATTTTTTTTAATTTTAAAGATGATTTTAATTTGTGAAAATATGCTTCACATTATTATTGTAACAATCTATTTTTGTTTCTTGAACTATAACTTTTTGGCTTTTAAAAATGCTTTCATATATTTTTTAAATCAATTTAGTTATATTATCATAATTCAATAATTATCAATAAAACCTTTGAATATTAATTTTTTTAAAATTAATTTTTAATTCATAATTTTTTTTTGAAAATATATATTATCAACTAATCAAAAAAATTTGACTTTTATTTAAAATTTACGTTTTATAATGGCAATTTCAAATAAGCTTTAAATATGATCCAAAAATAAATATTATAATATTATATTATAATGTTGCAATTAATATATTTTTTAATTATTTAAATAATAATTTTATCAGGACATATATTTATTTATTATTTTAAATAATTTTATTTTAATAAAATAGATATATAATTTAAAATTTTATGCGATCACATTTTACTGTGACATGATCATAAAAATTGACGGCAAAGTCAAACCGTCTGATGCCCGTGGCCGCCATTTCCGTCTTTTGCCTAGGCGTGTCTGCATAAGATTGATGGGCCTGTCAAGACTAATTCATAAAATGTCTCACGTGTAACCTAAATGTTTTGTCAGCGGTCCAACTTAGCCCACCCAACCAAATCCCACAAATCATTTCGTGCTTCCTGGTTCGGATATCCAAAAACGAGAGCATTTTGATATTATCATTTATTTACTGTACATATTTGGTACATATTATCACATATATGGTACATATTTATTATTTTATAAATAAATATTTATTAATTGTTAATATAATATTTATCAGCGATAATTTTTATATTTATTATTTTATTAAATAATTAGATTTAATTTTTTATATTCATGTTAAACAATATTTCATTGATATTCATTTAATTTTTAATCCAATATAATATATATAACCATATTTTATTAATTTTTATCATTTTTAACTATCATATTTATTGTTTTTCATATAATATTATACATGAGTTAATTTGCCTACTAAAAACATATAATCATTTTCACAAGGTTTTATGTTGATTGCTTAATTCTTGATATCTTGAATTTTTTATTCGATTATGATTCATTTTGATGTAAAAATTTTCTGATTATTTATTTTTTATTGTAAAATTTTGAAATAATAATTCACTTTGGTGTATTTTTTATTCATTTTAATCATATTTATTGATTATTATAAAAATATTCATTGTTTATATAGACAATGTTTATCAACTATAATATTCATATTTATTACTTTTTCATGTCCGATTATTCATTTTTTATTGTAAAATTTTTAATTAGTAATTCACTTTGGTGTATTTTTTATTCATTTTAATCATATTCATTAATTATTATAAAAATACTCATTATTTATATAGACAATGTTTGTCAACTATAATATTCATATTTATTACTTTTTTATGTAATATTGAACATAAATTACTTTGTTCATTAAAACCATATAATATTTTTTCATAAAAACTTGATGTTCATTGCTTAATACTTGGATGTTTATTACCTATAACTACAATATTAATCATCTTTAATTTTCATTTTCATTATTTTTTTATGTAATATTATATGTCAGTTAATTTGTCAATTAAAAATATATAACATTCTTTCACAAAATTTTATGTTCATTGCTTAATGTATGCATGTTCATTATCTATAAGTACAATATTTATCATTTTTAATTTTTATGTTCAGTACTTTTTTTTATGTAATATTTTATAAATATGAATTAATTTATTCATTAAAAATATATGATCTTTTTGCATTAAATTCTTTATTTATTGATGAATATTTGAATGTTCTTTATCTACTTATACAATATTTATCTTATGTTGTTTCATGGTCATCTATGAAAAACAAAACAATATTTATTATTTAAATATAAAATATTCATCATCCATAATTGTTCATTAGTTGATTTTAAAATATTCATCATTTTGTTAATTGATTATAAAACGTTCATCATCCAAAATTATTCATTAATTGATTCTAAAATATTTATCATCGAAAATTATTCATAATTGATTCTCAAATGTTCGTTATTTTTGCACGTATACGGGGCACAAAGTTCATGTAATATCGTGGTCCGAAATGCATGAATAGGTTTGGTTGGTGAAATTTGCTTGGTATGTAATTAATTTATTATTTTTATATTTTACTCTTTTTAAGTGTAAAAACATTCAAATTTCATCTAAAAACTCAAATTTTGAAAAATTAAAAAATATTTTTTAACAATTCCCTTATTTGAAAAGATTATATTTAATAGTGTATTTCTATATAAATGAATTCCATAGTTTTTATGAAGTTTATTTATAAATTCATAATTTATATGTACAGTATAAATAAAGAGTCATTTAAATTTTTATTTATTAAATTTTTAGAATTAATTATAACTAAATCAAATTCTATCAAATCTAAATGAACTTATAAAGTCATAAAAATTTTTCATTACAGCAAAAATAACCTCAATTAAAATGTCTTGTTTTACTCTCGTTTTTCTTTTATGTTTTCATTCTTTACCATCTTTCTTCTTTTTCTCTTTCTCTCTTTGTATATTTTTATATTAAAAGTTTAAAAATAACACAAAGATATTTTTATAATAAAATTTTTTATTAAATTTTACCCTTAAATTAAACACAAATTTTGTTTAATTTGAAATAAATTATATTTTTATTTTATAGTGGACCAAAAATAACAATTTATTCAATAAAAATTATATTTAATTTGCAAACGAAATAAATTTTAACTTAGAATTAAATTAAACACTATATAAATGAATTAAATCCTTTTATTTTATAGACAAATCATTCAATGAGAAAAATATATTATGTCTACTTTTTATTTTTAAGAGAATTCATTCTAATTAAAAAAATTTAGGATAAATTACTTTAATACCTCTATAACTAATAACTTTTGTTAAGTATTTTATGTCCACTTTGTGAATCGAGCCGTGGACTAGGTCTTTGAGGATGTTCATATATGTATAGTTTCACTCAGCTCTTGCAGTGTTTTACAACTCGGTTCGAATTAGCCATCCCATGAGTAAAAATATCTTTAAACTTACATGAGGTCTACCTAGCTAAATTTAACAAGGTGCCCATGCAAGTAAACAACCTCAATTATGAAGTAACATCAGATGCAATGATCCAAAATTGAAAGAATCAAGGACTCTTCGATTCTCTCAATATTGATCATCCAAAAAATTTTTATGAATTGATGGAAAAAAGTAATAATTTCATCAACTTGGATAACAACTTGCGAACTTACTCTCATAACTTGTATAAAAAGAGAGATGAAAATGGGCAAAGAGATAGTAGGAATGATAGACATGGAGCTAGATAAGGAGAAACTCGCTTAGACCCCTCAAATCCAAACAACAGCTCGACTTAGTACTATACCCCACTTACAACCAACAAAAACAAAGTCCTCTATTGGATCAAATGGTCAAGAGAAAGAATCCACTTTTCTCATTCACTAAAAGGCTTGACCACGAAAAATAAAGATAGGTACTGTAGCTTCCCTAAAGATAATGACCATGACACAGAGGAGTGCAAGGACCTGGAAAATGAAATTGAATGACTCATCCAGCAGGGCAAACTTAGCCAATTCAAAAAATGAATAACCCTAGATAATAATAGGCATGAGCCACAATAAAAAGAGGGACACTGAGATAAAAGGCCTGATAATAAACAATATGCAAGAGTTATAGATGTCGTAGTAGGAGGAGCCACAGGAGAAGACAACTTCATCTCAAGAAAATGATAGCACCACCAACTATACTTTTTCAACAACAAGGAAAACGAGGAGTAACCTATGTTCTGCCCTATCACTTTTTCTGCTTCAAATGATGACAAAAACTTAACACTCCTTATACAGATGCCCTAGTAGTAAAAGGCCAAATTAAAAACTTCTTACTTAAGTGTATCCTATTAGACGATGGTAACTCGATCAATATGACGATGACAAAAGCTTTTAAAGCTCTCGGGTTATATTTCAAGAAGTTGTCTAGTTTGAACACCTCTGATCGAACTCGAGGAACTAAAATGGATGTAATGAGATCTATCGAGTTGAATATGGAATTAGGAGACATAAACATCATAAAGAAGTTCAAAACAATATGGATGATGGTAGACATCCCTTTCGCCTACAATGCCATTATCGAGCGACCGATCCTATATGACACAACAACATGTACTTACATTAGATACCTCACGTTGAAGATTCCAACTTAGCGGGATGTGGTAGTTATTAGGGGTGATCAGAAGATAACATAAGAAACATATATGAACATCCTTAAGGAAGTCAACCATGTTATCTCCTTTGAATCGTTAGACTTAATTCCTGAGAATACTCAAAAAAATGTTGAGCCAGTAGTAGACCTAAAGCCTCTATCAATTAGGGAAATTAAACTCTTCGCATTGGGGCAAAACTCACTAAACTAATGGAAGAAGACATTAGCTCAACACTTTTGGAAACACTACATATATTTTCTTGGTCTCATTCAGACATCACTATAATTGATCTCTCGATTATTGTTCATAACCTTAATATTGATTACTCGACAAAACCCATTAAGCAGAGGTGAAGAAACCATACACTCAAGTGTCAAAAGGCCATAACTAATGAGGAGTGCAAGTTATTGCATGATAGATTCTTCTAAGAAGTACAATATTCAAACTAGCTAGCAAATGTCATATTGGTAAAAAAACTAAACAAAAAGTGGAGGATGAGTGTCGATTTCACAAATCTCAACAAAGTCTGCCTAAAGGATAGTTATCCTTTGCCTAACATAGATCAGCTAGTTGATTCTATAACAGGATATGAGCTATACAACATCATTGATGCATCAGCAGGGTACAACCAAATACTAATATTCGTGCTGGATGAAGAGAAAATAAGCTTCGTAACCCACAAGACACCTACTGTTACAAGGTCATGCCTTTTGTACTAAAAAATACAAGAGCCATTTATCAGAGGTTGGAAAACCATATGTTCAAGAAACAAATCAAGAAAACAGTAGAAGTATACATAGATGATATGATAGTGAAAAGCCACCAAGCTAAAGACCATGCTAGAGACCTAAAAGTGACTTCAACATCTTCAACTAGAATAACATAAAGCTCAATCCAGAAAAATGTGCCTTTGGAGTCCGACCTGGTAAATTCCTAAGCTTTATGATTTCCCGAAGAAGCATTAAGTCTAATCTTGAAAAGATCAAGGCGATTATTAACATAAAGTCATCTCGGACTAGTAACAAAGTCAAAAAGCTTAATTGAAGGATCACGGTCTAATAAGATTCACCTCTTCATCTGCTCGATGATGCTTACCTTTTTATAAAATATTAAGAGACCTTAAAAAGTTTAGGTGAGATAACAAGTGCCAAAAAACCTTTAAAAAACTGAAAATATTATTTGGCTTGCCTCTTTTGCTCAGCCGTCTCCTATAGGATGAACCGCTCTTCATGTACCTAGTGGTAACCAAAGACACGGTTGCCTTATTCCTAATTATGAAAGAAGAATCAGAGCAAAAGCCAATTTATTATGCTAGCAAAGCCCTCAAAGGAGCCAAGTTGAACTATCACATGCTAGAGAAGTTGGCTTATGCACTGGTTAGCTCAACCATGAAGGTGAGACATTACTTCTAAGCTCACATCATAATTGTCCTCATATATTAACCTTTAAGGAAAATATTGCACAAAGCATAAACTTTAGGTTGAATAGCAAAATGGATAGTCTGACTTCGCAAATTTGATATCAGATTTGAGCCAAGGCAAGCCATAAAGCACCAAGTCTCAGTAGATTTTATAACTGAGTTAACAAGTGAGGAACCAAAGCCTAAATATACCAAGGAAAAAAAAGAGTGGAAATTGTACGTTGATGGAGCCTCAAGTATCGAAGGAGCAAGACTCAGAATAATCTTGCAAGGACCAAATAGAATCACTATCAAATATGTTATCAAGCTAAAATTTCAAGCCACCAATAATGTTGTAAAATACAAAGACTTAATTATCGGGCTATAACTGATGCAATAAGTCTAAGTTGAACACCTTATCATTTACAATGATTCACGATTAGTGGTCCAACAGCACCTTGAGCAATGCATGATCAAGGGATCCAGTGCTCAAGTACGCTGAGTATGTAAAACACCTCTTAACAAATATAAATGTGAAAGGAGGAAACTGGGCACTGAAATAGATCTCTCAGGAGAATAATGAAGAGGCAGACTCATAAGTTAAGCTGGCAGTTTCACCTCAAGTAACATTGCTTTAAAGAGTTTTGATTGAAAAAAAGGCTTCAGCACAACACCTTGCAGTTGTTGAACATAGTTGTCATAGTTGAGGAGGATAACTGGATAAGTCCACTCATCAGGTACTTAAAGTACGAACAACTCCTGTTCGAGCCAAAAGATGCTCAAACCATCATCAGTAAAGTCGTTGATTATTTTAGAAAAAATGAAGTCATATACAAATGGTCCTACAATCAGCCCTGATTCAAGTACATCTCTACGAAAGATGAGAATTATGTACTTAAAGAAATCCATGAATGAATTTGTAGAGCTCATGAGGTTCCTAGTACCTTAGCTTGAAAAGTAGTCTCAGCCGAGTATTTTTGGCCCACTATGTTTAAGGATGTTAAACAACTTATGCAAAAATGTGATGCATGCCAAAAATACGCGTTCATCACTCTACAACCAGTAGCAAAATAATAGCCTATCGGCTCGGTATAACCTTTTTTCCAATAGGAAATAGATATCTTGAGACCCTTCCCATAGGTGTTTGACCAAAAGAAGTTCATTGTAGTAGCCATAAATCACTTCTTTAAATGGCTTGAAGCTGATATGCTGGCTACAATCACCTCGACAAAATTTCTTGACTTCTTCAAGAAGAACATGGTCCATTGATTCGATATTCCATAAGTATTGAACATAGATAAATGAAAGCAGTTTAAATGTGAACAGTTTTGCTCCTACTATGTTAATCTAAGCATCGACCTTGGGTTCACCTTGGTAGCTCACCCACAAACAAATGACATGACCAGGGTAAGTAACAAAATAACGGTAGCTCACCTATAAATAAATGACATGACCGAGGTAACTAACAAAATAATCTTGTAGGGAATCAAGAAAAGACTAGATGATGCAGAAGAGACTTAGGCAGATTAGCTTAACCATATTCTTTGGGCCTTCAGGATAAGGCCAAACCCTTTTTTCCTTAATCTATGGGACTAAGGCAGTAATTCATGTAGAGATTGGTCTTCCCTCATACAGAGTCATTCATCACAATCCTAAGTAAAATAAATAAGAGCTTCACCTCAGCTTGGACCTTTTAACAGAAAAATGGGAAGAAATAGCCATCCAATCTGCAATATCTCAACAAAGAGTAGCTTTGTTTCATAATAGAAAGCTTAAGAACTGAACCCTGAAAGAAGGTAATTTAGCACTCTGTAGAACAGACAAAGGTCAAGGAGAAACTAGGGTAAGCAAGCTCGTTGCTAATTGGGACGGTCCATATAAAGTAACCAAGGTTATTAGCCTTGCAATATATAAACCGAAAACAATAGAAGGAATGCTTGTGTCTCGCACATGGAACATAAAAGCATGGAAGAAACAATAGAAGGAATGTTTATGTCTCGCACATGGAACATAAAAACATGGAAGAAATACTTTATATAAACAGTATTTATTGCCTCCATTCTATAAATACTTATCTTTTTTCCAATAAAAATGAAGTTGTTCATGGAAATAGGCTAATTGTCGAATCACGTAAAAATTCTTACCTTGTGGGAATGACCCTTTACATTTTTTGCTTAAACATCAAATACACCTCACACAATAACACACTGAGCTAGTCTACTTAGTACATTCATCAAGTTTTATCTTGTACCGAGCTAATAAATTTCATACATTAATTAAGTTATCATGTACTGAGATAATCAATCTAGTACATTAATCAAGTCGTCATGTCTTGAGCTAATATATCTTGTATGTTAATCAAATTATCATATACCTAGTTAATCAATCTCATACATTAATCAAGTCATCATATACCGAGCTAATTTATCTTGTACGTTAATCAAATTATCATGTACCGAACTAATATATCTGGTATATTAATCAAGTTATCATGTACCAAACTAATTTATCTCACACATTAATCAAGTTTTATCAATATATCAAATTGATCTATCTTACACATTAATTATGTTACAAGCTAACATCATTTTGAAAATAGGCTAAGCCATAAAGGCATAATAAGTGTTCAAATATTCATTACATTGGCATGATCAAAGACAACACAAAAATGCTAAAAAATAAATTCTTCATTAACTTAGGAAAATATTACAAACAGAAAGGCCCAAGGTTACATAACGTCAAGCTCTTCCTGATCTTCTTCATCATCATCCTTTGGTAGAATATCACCTACATAATCTAAGTCTACATCCGGGTGAGCTTTTGTTAGGGCATGCCTGATTTCAGCATTATACGAAAAATAGATAGACGACATTTCTTTAATTATTGATAGCCGAGCTAAAGCCTCTTTCCCTTGCCAGTCTTGGCCATCTTGAATGAGCTCGACATTCTTCTTCTTAATGTCTTTTGGCTTGATATTTTGCTTTTTTATCTTCCTTCAGGGCAGATAGCTCGACCAAGTGTGCCTTAACAGCCTTCAGCTTGTCTTGAGTTTTGCTAAGTAAATTTGTCAAGGTGGTAACCTGCTTATGCTTATCCTCATGCTCTTTTGACAAAGAATCAATGGCAACACGAGCTTTTGTCAACATTGTTTCTAGCTTGGTGAGGCTTTTAAAATCCTTCTCTACATTCTTAAGACGAACAACCAAGGCCACCTCAGTTGCCACTACCTTGAAAAGAAAAAAAATAGCTAGGTTAACATTTTAGTAAACATTTAGAAAATTTTAAAGTATGCATATGGCTTGGAATACCTTAAGGTTGAGCATCTGTTTAAGAGCAACCAACTCTCTATTTGTAAGGTGTCTGAACCTCTTCTCATTGTTGGGTAAGAGACAAACCCTCCTAAGCATTTTGTTAATCATCTTATTACTCAGAGAATAAGACTTGTATTTATTCTTCAAATACGTATGCAAATCGAGACACCAGCTCAGATTCTCATGAAGCATAAAGAGCTCTTTATCCGATTCAAACTCTATAACTTCCATATGGAGTTTCTTCAAAGGCGACACCTTGACCAAAATTAGCTTATCCGCTGCTCTCACCAGCAAAGTCGAGAATAACTTCAACAGCTGTTTCAGTCCTCGGCTTAAAAGCATTTGCTTGGTTAGCGGGACATTTCTTCTAGCCGATTAACTTCACCTGAGTCCTTGGCTATTTGGCACCCCATGCCGCAGCCTCAACAGTTTGCACTTCTTTCTGCCTTGCCACTTTGGCCTCAAGTGCTTTCATATCCATCTTTGCAAAACACAAAAACATTAATACATATTAGTATGAAGGAAGTATAACCTCACATATGCAAACCATTACTAGATTCGACCCGAAGGCTAATATTTCTCTATCAGCCTGGTTAAATCTACAGGATATGTTACTATGGCTCAGAGTTATTTAGCTCGCTCTAAGTGTTGCTCAGACAATGTCAAGGTGCACTCCTACTCATCCCTACTTATCCACCTGGTAGGGAACCTCATTTTATGCTTATAAGGAATAGTGAAATATTTATCTTTTCAGCTTTTTTAGAGTAGGGATAATGGAAGAACATGACCATGTTAGACTTGGTAGACACATGTTAATGATCCTCCCTAGCCCGATCCTTCACTACAAATAAATTTTAAGCTACACCAACAGAAATGTCAACCTCCTTCTCTCGATCTAGTAGGTATAGTCCCACCAACATCCTTATGTTATTCAGGGATATTTGGGTGATAGGCAAATTGAAGCCTCTTACCTCTTTCTAGAGGAAGTCCAGCATGGACAACCTAAAACTAGCCTTTAAGTCCTCCCTATACCACATAAACTGTTTCGGCCCAAGAATAAAAAATGTCGTTAGTTTTGGATTAGGTATGCTCAGCTCATACTCTAAAAGAATGTTGTATTTTAGGCAAATTTTCATTAAACCCTGAATTGACATCCTGCTCAATTCTTCGACTACCATCGGGTTTACCCTTTGAATTTTGATTGGATCAGGTTAAGGATTTATAGAGGTTAGTTTGACACCTACCTTACTATATCCAACACCACTACCTGATCCCCACCTCTCTTCTGTCTCTTTATCATCTTCATCTGTCCCATCAACTTTTCCCACCACTTCTTCATTTTCATGCTCTAATATCTCGACTCCATCTTCATCTACTGCATTTGAGGATTTAGCTATGTCCTCTAAGACAATAATGGTAGGTAGCGCATCAATAGGAATTGCAGCTAACGGAGTGACTCCCTAGTTGATTGTGGAATCCATCTTTGAAGGTTCAACTCAATGAAAAAAAAGGAGAAAGGAAGACACAATCTCTACAACAAAAGAAAAAAAAAAAAGAAGAAAGCAAATCTCACCGCTTGAAGGAGGAGAAGAATGACATTGTTAAGCTGCAAGAATCACAGGAGATCTCACCACAAAAAAGATTTTGAAACTCAACAAGAACAACTGCAACCAAAATAAATGTTTGGCAAAAGATAATGACGGGATTTATAGAACCTGACAAGGGGAGATGAAAGATCAGGGGTAGATGAACTAGTGTTCTCATCAAATGACCCTAATTGTCCTTATCAAAGATACCAACCCCAAACCATTTTCCCGGGCAACACGTGTAAAGCATGCTCATGGGATATTTTTCAATTTTAAATTTTGAAACTCCCTCTTACAGATAAATCGGTTCCAAAATACTCACTCATTGCCTGGCTCGTCCACATATAACATTACAGTTCGATCATACCTTTATTTCTCCCAAGACATAAACAGACTCAGACTAGGGGGATATATGATGTTACACCTTTACTCAATCTGAACCACCCAAGTTGACTACTGTAGTAAACCTCATAATATCATAAATAAAATAATTTTAATTTATTATTAATTTATTTTAAATAATAAAATTTAATTAAATTCTATCAATTTAAGATTTATTTCAAGTAAAATAATTTTATTATTAAAGTAAAAGAATTTTATAATATAATTATTATTTTTTTCATATGATTTATTTCAAACGGAGTTTTATATCCTTTTTATATATATAAATTATTTTCGAATTGATTTGGTGTAATGATTTGGATGTAGGCAACTCCAATTTTCCACTCCATTGATGAATCGATAAAAAATATTTTAAATGCCTTACAATTTTATTCTTTTAGTATTTCTTATAATTTTGTAATTTTATATTTGTTTTGGTGGCATACTTAGTTTATTAATATTAATGTTTAAAGTACACTTTTTCACTACATAATGCAGCAACAATATATTATGGATGAAGCTTGTTCGATTTATAAGAATATGTATGAGTTTTTCCTATGAAGACAACTCTCACCTTCCTACGATCGTTAACCATGTCAATTTTATTGAAATTTAAATGAAAATATGTAAAAATAAAATAAAATATTTTCCTACTAAGAGGCAAAAGATCTCAAATTAAAAACACATATGGTGTTATTAACAAAATCTTAATTCAATATGGCACTTCTAATCAAATTCTTAACAAATATAATTTACATTGGAAGCTTTTCTATACAGAAATTTGGATCTCCTAAGCCAGATACAGAAATATTCAAAAGTTGGAAGATTTCATTCAAACATGAAATATTCTGTAATCCAGAGTGATAATGACTCTCCTTCTATTCAATTTCGTCCAACTAGACCATCATATATGAAAAAAGACGAGTTCAAATGAATAATTGAGGTTGATTAATTTTACAGAAGTTACTGGCAAAATAAGGTTAGGATATTATCATTATTTTGTGAATAAGTTTTAATGACATGATATTTCTAATTACAAGCATAATTTTTTTAAAAAGAACTCAATTTTTTTTATATAAATGTTTTGTAAGGAAAGAATAAATATCATCTGAATTAGCATATTCTGGCACAGATTATTAATATATGTTTTAAGTTAATCAGTAATCTTTAATATTGACTATATTTCTAATAAAAAATTTATTTTCTATTGTGAGTTTTAGTTGTAAAATAATTTTCTTTTACTTAAAAAAAAATTAGTATGACACATGAACAGTATACATACCTAAATATATTATGCCAAAAAACTTGTATATATCATATTAATTATTTATTCAGTAATTGATTTATAAGTTGTAAATATATCTTTAATTTTGATATTTTTATCAGTTTGAAAGAAAATATGAGAGTTTTCTTGATCTATTATAAATCAATTAAAATTATTCTTTTTTTATATTATTTGTATGAGTTTGATTTTTTTTAATTTTACTATCCTAATAAAATTTAGATTTATAAATCTAAAACTATTTATTCATTATAATTTTTTTTATTTTTGTGGGTTATATGAGTATTTCACAAGAGTTTTATTATTCTTTTATGAAAGTATTGTTGGATTTATGATCTTTTTTAATTTTTTTGATAATTTATTGTTGTTTTCTTTTTCATTAGATTTATTTAAAAGATCCAAAAGTCAATATTTGATTGACAATATGATCGAACAGAGTTTGCTTAGTGTCGAGTTGTTAATTGCAAACCTTTATCAAAATGATTAGATGTTTTCAGAAAAAGTTAAGAGCGCAATATTTTTATATTTCAATTGTGATGATTTAGAATTTGTATCAAATTATACTAAATTTATTGTAGAAATAAAAGATTTATATTTTTTTAAAAAATATCTATTATGTAATTAAAAAATAATATTATTTATTAATTTTGCATATGTATTAAATTTAACCTCCTAATTAATCCAACAAACGGAGACCATCACAGTGCACTATTGAATTGTATAATACTTATTAACTGGAAAAAAATTTGACTTCTAAATTTGTTTTTAAGTATTATTTTCTAATTTGAAGAAAAAAAAAAAGACCCTTAAAATCTAACTGGACTGACACAGTCCAAGGTTTAAAGAACCGCGCCTTCTAGATTACAAAGACCAAGCAACCTAACTTCAGAAACAGCACAGCAACAACTACTGCAACAAGTTGTCACACCGGCAATATATATTAACCAAAAATAATAATAATATCAAAACCCTTCTCTTTCTTTACATCCCTTCCTCTGTGTCTCTGACTCGCTTCCTCGTCATAAACATCGTCTCCTTGACATGGATTCCGCACCCCACCTTGATTCCCAAATCTGATAAACCCTATATTCATGGATCACACATAACAAAAACAAAAAAAGACCATAACTTTTCTCTTTTTGAATTCTGCATTTGACCTTACTCCGATCCACCTAACAGATTTTCATCTTGGGGAGAAATACCATTTGTTGTTTTTTTTTTTCCCCTTCAAATTAGTATGCATAGATCTGGAGCTGTTATGGCTTGGAATGTATTCAAGTTTTGTACGGCCCTGCGGGGCCTGGGCTCGATCATGATCCTTTTGGTGCTTGGGGTTGTCGGTGTTACCTATTACGCTGTCGTTTTGACCAATTATGGCCCTGCTTTGTACGATGGTGGCCTTGATTCTCTTACTTCTCTTGCTGTCTTGATCCCATTTCATGGTTTGGTGAGATCATATTTCCATTTTTTCTAAAAAAAATATAGGTTTTCATTGCTGTTTTTTTTTTGGGTTCTATCAGATGGTGCTTTTGTTCTATAATAATGGTCCAAGTTCCCCCCCCCCCCCCCCCTGTTTGCAATTGAGTGAAAGATGAAAACCTTTTATTTTTCTGGTTAAATTTTTAGTGGATGGAAATATGGTATTCCGGTACATTATTCAGCTAGGCAATTGTCTTGTTTTGTTAATTAAGTGGAAATGCGGGGCTAGATGTAGATCTTAGTTTTTTTTTTTTAAAAGCTTTGAACAGTGTTAGATTTGAGTTTAGTAGGAATTGGAACTGAAAATGGTGATTTTGTTTCCATTGCAGTTGATGATGCTATTATGGAGTTACTTTTCTGTTGTTTTAACTAATCCGGGTAGTGTGCCTCCAAATTGGAGGCCCGCCGTTGATGCGGAAAGAGGTGAGGCAGACCCATTGAACGGCTTTGATTTCAGTGGTTTGCCAACTGATTCTTCCAATCCAAGAATCCGTTATTGCCGGAAGTGCAACCAGCTGAAACCACCTCGTTGCCACCATTGCTCTGTTTGTAAGTTTCCTTCCAAATGTTCTTTTTCTAGATCGCCTTGTGCATCTGAAAAAATAATTGGCTTCTTTTTTTTCTCCTCCTTTTTCAGGTGGGAGGTGCGTGCTAAAGATGGACCATCATTGTGTATGGGTTGTAAATTGTGTGGGGGCATTAAATTATAAATATTTTCTTCTATTTTTGGTAAGTTGCGCTTCATTGTCTAAGCTCATAAATTTCATGTTAATGTTCTTTTTATGTATGGCTGAAATAGGTACAAGAGAACTTTTTTAACTTAAAATGTTGACATTGTATTGTTTGATGAATGAATTGCCTAGATTTGAAGAGAACTCTTTTTTTTTTCTTTTCTGTCTTTTTTTTTTTTGGTGAAATGCAGATTGGCTTTAGCTTAGCTAAACAGTTAAAACATTAGGGTGGGGTCAATGGAGTTGATTGAGGTGGTTTTTTTATGTTCCCTTGGACAACTGGAGGAATGCCTGAGTTTTTCATGGGAGACTGAAAGTATTTTGAGTTATATTGCATTACCTTGTCTAATACATGTAGGTTCATGCATAAACTGCCAATATGTGTCAGATAATCAATCTTGTTTGATCTTATTTATGGATGTGTGGTGACCCAAACAAGTGGCGTATTTACCTGTATAACTTACACTTTGTAGCCTCAAATATGTTGATTATTGCAACTTGACCAAGATCTTGTCATCTGATGATCAACATTATTAATTTTGGTGGCTTTCTTGAGCCTAGGGCTTCACAGGTCACATTGTTTACAAACTTTTACAATTCTAGTTTTTTGGAATGTGAAGCAGAAGAAAGAATATGCTTTAGCATTGTTTTGCTGGTAAATTCCCAGGAAATATAAAATCAAATTCAGTTTTTCCTAAAAGAAACAATTGTTGACTTGATAAAACAGTTTCAACCGTGATTATGTATTCTTGGTGATTATGCTCTTCTGCTCATTCAAAGTATAACTATGTTTTGTCATTATTAGTTCCATTTGAATTTGTCAGTAGGATGACATCTTTTCTTTATATTTTCTTAACTGTAATATTAAATATTAATGCAGTTCTACACGTTTATTGAGACAAGTCTTGTGACATTGTCATTGCTGCCACACTTCATAGCATTCTTCAGTGATGGAGAAATTCCTGGGACACCTGGGACTCTTGCGACCACGTTTCTTGCCTTTGGTAGGATCTACTTTTACCTGCATAATCAGTAAAGTGCACTTTTTCTATAACCATTGCTGCTCTTTTGCAGTTTTGAATCTGGCTTTTGCTTTGAGTGTTCTTGGATTTCTGATCATGCACATATCGTTGGTTTCTGCCAACACCACTACCATCGAGGTATTTTCTTTTTATTCACTTCTATTTTTCAGCAGTCCTCCTTTGTTTGGTTTGTGGATGCCCAAAAAGTAAACCGTGAGAGTGAATGAAGGTTCAACAGCGATGATAAAAAATCGTTACTTGTCATATAAATATTTGGCATGGTTTAATTCATTATATCAATGGAACTTGCCATGAATCGCATCATGCCATATTTAGTTGGTTCGCTTTTGAACTAAGCTGGCTTTTTATTTTATGATGCTCAATTTCCACAGTTTTTTTATGGGTTTTCCAGTAACTGCCATTATATTTATATGGGATTTTCTGCTGATTGATTTGCTGTTTGTCTTTTTCATCTCTTTTGATCAGGCATATGAGAAGAAAACCACACCAAAATGGCGATATGACCTTGGTCGAAGAAAGAACTTTGAACAGGTGTTTTTATTTTTTTGCAATTTATTGCTGTTGCTTATTTATTTCTTTCTTTTTTCATGACTGTCCTTTGTGTAAACTGAAAAATGTTAAATGCCTGGTGAAAAGATACGTTCAGAATTGGTCATACTTACTCCTTTTAGCTCAATTAAAGCATGTCTTTTTCATTATATTTGAGGGATTATTGTCTACCGAATGCATTTTAGCCAAACAATGCATACATGTATAACAAATATGAGAACATCAGCACAGGAGGTCTTTCATGGTTCATATGCTCACCAGTACCTGCACATGAAATCTCTTATGCATTCTGTATGTGGTGCATGAGTATTTTGTACTGTGTGTGAAAGAGAATAATTGAACTTGATTATAGCAAGTATGCGAAAGTTGTAATCTTTGGTGTTTGGTTTGTTCTCTAGTAAGGATCTTTGGTGTTTGTATCTTAGGTATTTGGGGCAGATAAGAGATACTGGTTCATTCCAGCTTATTCAGAAGAAGATTTGCGACGAATGCCTGCACTTCAAGGTCTTGAATATCCATCAAAGCCTGACTTGGACTCCCAAGAATTCTAGG
>CATIWR010549162.1:0-25288 GCA_949677035.1 Omphalea diandra | reverse complement strand
AGATTTTTTTGTGATTTGCTTTATGCAAACGAACTAGAATTGAGTTCTATCATAAAAGAATGATTAATATGATAATACAAACAAATTTGATGGGAGAAAAATAAAGAAAATAGACTAGGACAAGATAGAACAAAAACAAATAGAAGTAGAGCCCTATGAAGGAGATAGAACCCGATTTGATGCAAAAACAATAAGAACACAAAGAATAACGAATTTTGGAGATAACTTACTTGATTTGAAGCCTTAGCTCTGATACCAAATGATACGAACAAGGTTTGATTGATCCATACCCCTATGTTAAAGAATAGTTTCCCAAAATCTATCAAACCAAGTTTTGGAGTTTTGATCTTCAAATCCCAACTAGGACTCTAGAAAACTTATTTCTAGCAACCTAAGCCCTTACAATGAGTTAAAGGACTTATACTACGATGGACTTAAGGTGGAAAAGCAAGTAAGGGGTAAGCATTCTAAGCCTAAAATTTCTTCGTCTTCTTAGACTAACAAGTTTAGAGGTGTTGATAAGACCATAACTAAACCACCTAAGTTAAAGAAGGGAGGGAAGCATAATGTTTCCACTAAGGTCAAACCTAATAAAGGCAATTAGACTTTCAAGTGCCAAGAAAAATGTCATATGGCACGTGATTGTCCTAACAAATACACCATGGTTCTATGTGATGGTGAAATAGTAAGTGAAGATGAGGAAGATGATGGTTATTAAACCGATCCTGATATTTATACAAGACAAGATCTTTCACTATTCCTTTTGAGATTTGGCAAGATATGTAAGATTCTTCAAATGTCTTCTAAGATTTGCAAAGATTTCCAAGAGTTCTTCTCATTGGCTGAAATCTCATCTATTTTAGTTAAGATACTTAGTTAGTTATTTATCTTTATAAGGAACCTTAAACAAAAGAATTGATTCCTAAAAGCAATCATGGTCGAATTCTTATTGCCCAATAGCATGCTTTCTTTAGTTGTTTTATTCTAGTTAACTAGTTTAATTGTTTAAGGTTAGATAACTCATTTTGGCCAAGGCTTGTTTGACCGAACCTAGGGTAGCTTTTAGGGTTATTTTTAAGGTTTTCTTTAAGCTTTGTAAAGTTATTTAAACCCCTCCATTCATAATTAATAAAAAAAAAAGTAGACTTTATGTTTGCTAATAGCATTATGAGATTGATTCCTCTTATTGAGTTCTTTATAAAATTTGGTAAGATTGTTAAATGATGGCTTAGTAATTTCACATATTAGTTAATTCTAATATTTGAATTTCTTAGTTAATTTAGGGATTTAAGTCAACAAACTTTGAATATTTATAACTTAGGCTGCTAGAAACAAGTTTTCTAGAGGTATAGTTGGGATTTAAAGGTTGAATCTTATTCTTTATTTTTTATCATCTTGGGAATTATTTTTACTTAGTATACTAATTAGTTGTGTTGAACTAGGTTGGTCAAACTTAAGTCAAAGACCTCAATGAAGATTGATAGGTACTAATGTCTTGTTTAAGTGTTGTTTTTACACATTTTGAGTTAAGTTTGCATTGAAAGTTGGATCGAAGTCGAAATCTCTAGCATTAAGTAAGGCATCCAAATTCACAGTCAAAATCCTCTAAATTACAATTGTAGCCTTGCAACAAGTATGAATGAACTTGGAAATCATAGTCGCAATCTAGCTCAGGAAGACTTGAATGACATACAAAGAGATTTATGGTGATGTTCATGTCCTGAGTTGCAATCATGAATTTTATAGCTGAATGAAGGGAACCAAGTCTGCAACCATAACATGCCAAGTGCGCAAGATGACTGTTGGGATATCATAATTTAAAAGGGTGAATAACCCGTCATGATAGTGATTTCTCCTCACTAAATAGAAAGATTCATGGTCCTTGTCGTGTCCAAGAAGGATCTCAATCACGACCATGACTTTTGATTGGTTAGTCAAACATAATGACTATATTTCTTGGTACACCAATAGTAGCATGCCACGTGGACTAGTTGTTAGACACAAAATGATATTTTTTACCATAATTTTGGTCTTCCTAGTGCAAATTAGAAATTTACGACCGCAAAATGTTAGTTACAACTACGAAATAAGTTTGACAGGCATTTAATGCAAAATCTACCTAGCTTACTTTAGAGAATTAGGCATAGTTTGTTAGTAATGACTCTTTAGTGGTTGTTGCCTATAAATAATATACCAAACATACATGAATGTAAAAGAATTTCATTAATTATAACTAAACTCTTATAAATTTACTCCATAACTTATTATTCTTTATTTGTGAGTTACTGTTGTTTAGTGTAAGCATTAAACACCATTATAATTGGGTTGAGAGTTAGCCTAGCTATCAAAACTCTTGTAATAGGTTAAAGTGTGAGCCTTTGTAAAACACTTGAGTGAGGTTTTTTGTGAGCCTTAAAACACAAATTGTAGGGTTGTGTGTGAGCCATCAAAACACATTATACAAGTTTGTTGTGAGATTGGAAACACTACCTTGAGTTCAGTAAAACACCCAATTGTAAAAAAGTAGGGAGTGGATGTAGGGTTTGTTAACACCCAAACCACTATAAACATTGTGTGCTCTTTCTTTCTATTTTTCTTATAATCTCTAAACTCCTCATCTTTCCTCTAAATTTTTTTTTTAATTTCCTACCAATTCAACCCCCGTTCTTGGTGCTCAAGGACAAATGATATCAGAGCCAAGTCTCATTTCAAGCTTTAATTATGTGAGAAAAGAATAATGACACAAGAAGGAATCCATACTTATCATAAGCCATATTTTGATGGATCTGACTATACTTATTAGATGTGTAGGATGGAGATATACTTGGATAGTGATGTGGTGGATTTTTAAGACATCGTAGCAAAAGAGTGGAAGCCATTTTTACTAAGGTGACTGATGGAAGTGAAGAATTGATCCCAAAAGAAGAATCGGTCACAAGAGATCAAATGGAAGGAACAAGAGGGCTATAACAATCCTTTTTAGTTCTCTATCAAGAGAAGAAATAAGAAGGGTCCAACATTGCCTTACAGCCCATGGGATATGGAAGGCTTTGGAAAACTATCGTGAAGGCACTACATTGGTGAAATCCAATAGACTAGAGATGTATGTGACTGAATGGGAGCTATTATGGTGAAGGTGAATGAAAGCATCATAGACATGATGAACAAACTCCTTTTGATTGTCACAAACATGAAGAAATTGAGAAGGATTCTCACCAATCATGAGTTAAACTAAAAAATTCTTAAATCTTTAGCTCTTGAAAAATTTGGTGCCAGAGTTTATAGCATCCAAGAGTCAAATCCAGAGATTAAAAAAGTGCAAACTAATGTTCTCGTAGGCAAGCTTCTAACTCATGAGCTAACCTTAAAGAAGGATGAGGAGATTAAGAAGATGGAAGGCAAGGGGATAAAACAAACAAAGCAGAAAAGAAGACCTTGGCTCTCAAATCATCATATAAAGAAAATGAACTAAAGGTTGTTTCAAGTGAGGAAGAGAGTGATAAAGAAGAGGAGGAACTAACCATGCTTTCTAGAAGAACAAAAGAGTTGATAAGGAGAAGAAAAGATAGAAGAAACTTTAAGAAAACAACTTCAAACCTTAAGGAAAAAATGGGTAAGGTTACATGTTATGAGTGTGGCAAACAAGGCCATATCAAATATTATTGGCCCAAATGAAAGAAGAAGAAAAAAGAGGACAAGGAGAATAGGACGAGCTTCAAAGCAACTTAGGATGACAACTCAAGTGAAAAAAATGAAGATGATGAGGTTGCAAATCTATGCTTAATGGTATAAGATGACTCTTCAAATGAGGTAAACTCTTCACCCCATTCTTATGAAAATTATGACTAATTAGATTATGAGCTTTTAGAAGCTCTTACTTTGAGATGTGATAAATACAAGTCACAAATGAAAACTTACAAGAAAAAAATGCTCCAAACTAAAGGATAAATTTAAATCCTTAAATGATCTTGTAAGTGAGTTTAGGACTTCTAATAAAGAACTCAAGAATTTGTTGAGAGTCTTTCTAAGTCATCTTATCCAAATTCCTTAAGAAAGGAAAATGTTATCTTGAAAGGAGAGGTAATTGAGCTTAAAAATTCCACTTTTAATTTTCATAAAGGGAAAGAAGCTTAATTACATTGTATCTCAAAGACCCCTATTAGTTATACATGGTCTTAGCTTCAATGGAGCCTCCTCATCATCCAATCCCCCTCTCACAACCTTAATTAGAGCTTTAACACCTTAAACATCTAATATTGAGGTAGTTGGAAGGAAAAGTGCTCAAAGCACTAAGCCACCATTGCCTAAGGGCAAAGGGAAGGCACACCAAAGTTCAAAGCCTATGCCAAAAAGGGCTAACAATGCATACATTTACATTAAGAAACTTGCTTACCCCAATACATATAAAAAGTTCACTTCTACACCTAACTATTCATGCTTATGTTCACACTCACATCATCATGGTATGAGAAATACCCTTACTTATACCAAAGCCCTGTATAGGAGGAAGACTCATAAGTTTAAATTCTAATGTCATTATTGTATGAAGTTTGGTCATATTAACATTCATTGTTATAGTAAGAAGGCTCACCTCAAATTAGAGGACCTTTCTAGGACTAACCCTTTAGAACCTAAGTATGTTTGGGTACCTAAACAAAAAAATGATTTATTTATGTTGTTTAGGATTGTTGGGCAACCACCAATGAAATGAATCATTGGCATGTGGATAGTGGATGCTCAAAGCACATGATGGGCAATAAGAAGTTATTCTTAGCCATAAAAAAGAAGGAAGGTGACAATGTCACTTTTGGAAATAATGCCAAGGGTAATGTAATTGGCATTGGAACTATTGGTGAGAATGGATGTTCTCTCATTGATGAGGGTTTACTTGTAGATGGTTTACAACAGAATTTGTTTAGTGTTATTCAATTATGTGATAAGGGTAACAAAGTCACTTTTAACCCTAGAGAATATCAAGTTACCACTTTGATGGATTAAAAGATAGTCTTCAAGGGTGAAAGGAAGGACAATACCTATTTAATTGACTTAGACAATTTGGCTAACCAACCTTTCAATTGTCTTGTGTCACTTAGTAATGAAGCTTGGCTTTGGCATAAAAGACTTGGACATGCCAGCATGAAGCTCTTATAAAGCCTATCAAAAGGAAAGCTAGTGGAAGGTCTTCCAAAGCTAAAGTTCTTAAAAGATAAGACATGCGGACCATGCCAAACAGGAAAGCAACATCTATCCTCTTTCATAGCAAAGAATGTTGTAAATATACATAGACCTCTTTAACTTATCCATATGGACTTGATTGGATTTACTATGAGTGCTAATTTAAGTGGAAAATATTTATGCACTTGTCCTAGTTAATGATTACTCTAGGTTTACTAGGGTATCCTTTCTAACTCATAAGCATGACACCTTTGTTGCTTTTAAAAGTTTTGCAAAAAGAGTTTAAAATGAAAAGGGTTACTTCATTTCTTCTCTAAAGAATAACCATGGGAAAGAATTTCAAAATGAATCTTTTGAATCTCATTGCTTAGAGAATGAGATTTTTCATAACTTTTCAACTCCTAAAACACCACAACAAAATGGTGTTATAGAGAGGAAAAATAGAATACTAATAGAGATCACTATAACTATGTTCAATGAGCATTCATTGCTTAATTACTTTTGGGCTAAAGCTATCAAAACTTCATGTTACATTGCAAATTTGTTTTCAAAAGACCCATTCTTAATAAAACTTTTATGAGCTTTGGAATGGTACAAAGCCTAAGTTGTCATACCTAAGAGTGTTTGGATGCAAGTGCTACATCTAAAAATACCAAGAATAATCTTGGAAAATTTGATTCAAAAATAAATGAAGGTATTTTCCTAATATATTCCACCTTTAGCAAAGTCTATAGAGTTTTCAATAAGAATACTATGGTTGTTGAAGAGTCTATGAATGTTGTATTTGAGGAATATGGTAAACTTGACCTTGGGAAAGGTTCTCTTATTGATAATCTTGTAGGTGACTTTGAAAAATTATAGTTTGAGACAACCACAAGAGAGATGGCTAAAGACCATGATGAAGGCAAGTCATCAAGAGAAGAAAAGGAACCTCAACAACAACATATGGAAATCCTAAATCAAGATCTTCATAAGGATTGAAGATTCTCTAAGCACCACCTAAAAGATATAATCATTGGTAATACCTCCAAAGGTGTAAGTGTTAGATCTCAACTCAATTCTTTAGATAACAATCTTGCATTTGTTTTTTAATTTGAGCTAAAATCTATTATGAGGTTATTGATGATGAGAGTTAGGTAATTGCTATGCAAGAGGAACTCAACCAATTTGAGAGAAACGTTGTATAAGAACTGGTTCCTAGGCCTAAGGAACACCCTATTGTAGGATGTAAGTGGGATGTTTAGGAAAAAGTTAGATGAGAAAGGTTTCATTACTAAAAATAAGGCTAGATTGGTTACTAAGGGGTACAACCAAGAGGAAGACATTGATTATAATAAAACTTATGCTATTGTATCAAGATTATAGACCATTAGGATTTTTTTAGCATATGCATGTCACATGAATTTTAAACTTTTTCAAATGGGTGTTAAAAGTGCATTTTTGAATTGTCTCATTAAGGAGGAAGTTTATGTTGAATAACCTCCTAGTTTTGAATCTCCTGTTTTTCCAAATCATGTTTTTAAGTAGAATAGAGCCTTGTATGTTTTGAAACAAGCTCTGAGAGCTTGGTACGAAAGACTTAGTTCATTCCTTTTGCAAAATGATTTTGAAAAAGGGAAGGTTCATACAACTTTGTTTGTTAAAAAGCACAATCATGACATACTCATTGTATAAATATATGTTGATGTATTATATTTAGTGCTACTAATGAATTTATTTGTAAGGATTTTGCTTAGTGTATGACTAAAAAATTTGAGATGAGCATGAAGGGAGAGCTCAAATTCTTTCTTGGCCTACAAGTCAACCAAACCAAGGAATGGATTTTCATCAACCAAGCAAGTATACAAAGGATGGACTCAAGAAATTTGGCATAAAAGGATGCAAATTAGTAAAGACACTAATGAGTCCTACCATCAAACTAGACAAGGATGAATAAGATAAGTTTGTTGATGAAAGGAGATATCGAGGTATGATTGGTTTTCTACTCTATCTCATTACCGTTATACCCGATATCATGTTTAGTGTAAGCATGTGTGTTAGATTTCAATCTTGCCCTAAAGAATCACTTTTAATGTTGTTATAAGGATTTTTAAATATTTGCATGACACATTATATTTAGCTTTATGATATCCTAGAAATTCATCTTTTAGCCTTATAGGATATTCAGATGTGAATTATGCTAGTAGCTTACTGCATAGAAAGAGCACTTCTAGAACTTGCCAATTCATACGAGAATGTTTAGTGTCTTGATTTAGTAAGAAGCAAATTTTAGTTGCCTTATCCACCACCGAATCAGAATATGTGGTTGCGGGTTGTTGTTGCACCCAAGTTATTTAGATGAAACAATAATTAAAGGATTATGGCAAAGTTGTTGATCACATTCCCATCAAATGTGACAACACTAATGCAATAAATATTTGAAAGAATCTCATCCAACCTCTTAGAGTAAACATATTGACATTATGTATCATTTTATTAAAGATCATGTACAAAATGGTGATACAATGTTGGAATTTATAGACACTAATCATTAACTTACAGATATTTTCACTAAACCTCTCAATGAAGAAAGGATGAACTTCATTAGAGAGAGTTGGGAATGCTTGATGGAAGCTCCCTAGGGTGAAAATTGGATCTTTTAAAATGTTCTTTGTTTGGTGTATTTTTTTAAATGATTGATTGATATATTTGATGAATGAGTGCTATACTTCTTTGGATGTCTTAATACTTTAATGCAAATGTGCTTCTCTATGCCATTTTGTATGAATTAAGCATCAATATATTAAGTAGATCACATTTTAGAAGGTCAAATCTTATCCCTTCATGATTTCTTTTCTTGCCTTATAATTCGTGGTTGCTACTTCCTTTTAGCCGTCGCAATTTACATGCACTTATTGAATTGTCTATCACCTATCATTTCGTGGTTGCTATTTCTATTTTCCACTTTGAATTTTTTTCAAAATTCAAAAGTTTTGATCATTGACTCCTTCAGTTTTTGAGGAATTTTTGTTTGTTACTAGATTTTTTGTAACAATCAATTATGACTTGCAGTTTGCAATTGCGAATTAGAGTAACTATCAAACATTAACTAATTTAACTGCTAACTAAAGATACGCCCTTATTAAATGCAAATTTGACCATTTGTTATCATTTTTGCACCTATTCTTTGCCTATTTAAACCCTTGTAACAATGTTTTAACTCACATTTACACAATCTCTTCATCTCTCCTCATTCTTTTACCTCAAACCTTCTTCAAATCCTCTCTCATCTCCAATAGCTCCTAAGAAGGCTTCCAGAGCAGAAAAATGGAAGGGCATAACCCAACCCTCTAGTCCTCCTACCCTTCACTAGATGAAAGGGATCACCAAGGAAGAAAAGGACTAATACAAAGCCAATTCTTCCAAAATCATTCAACCCAATAAGATTCCCTCAAGCTTTCTCCTTGAATCCCTTAGAATCAAGGATGAAATTCACGCCTACCTCTATAATCTAGGATGGAATGAGTTCATCTTTAGAGATGAACCTGGCTACAAAGAAATCATTTAGGATTTCATGTGCACGATTTTAAGCCGAAGAGCACAATCTTGAGCAGGTCAATATGTATTGATTTTCAAGGCTTTTGGGGATCCTTTCTTTATTACTTTTGAACAACTTTCTAACCTCTTCAATCTTTAAATGGGGGATGATATTTCTTTCATCATCTACACACTTGATATCATATACTTCGAGTTTTGGTCCGAGATATCTATCAAAACCAAACATGATGCAAAAACCTCCTTAGCAAAATATATCCAGACCCTTCCTAACTAGCTTCTTCATCATATCATCACCTTATTTGTCAATGCAAGAGTTGATGGTAATGAGAAGGTCTCTCAAAAGGATCTAGCCTTTCTTTTCTACTTCATCAAGAATAAGTCTATCCAAATCGTTCGATACCTTGTGGATCAGCTGATTTACATAAATACCAAGCCAAAAAGCCAATTTCTTTTACCCTCTCATGTCATTGCAATTTATCAATATGTAGCAGCACTTAATGAAGAAAATGAGAAATTCCTCACTGAGAAGTACTTGTCATCCCATAACTTTCTTGACTTGTTACCTTATATATGGCAAGGCCATATATCATGATTCATATACATACACCCTGGGATCATTTAAGGTTAAAAAGCTAGAAACTTCTCAGCCTCAAAGAGGAAGAGGCTTATCATAGAATAGGGTGTTCAATCAATTCCACCTTCCTAGCCTAAGCCCAAAACCAAATCCTCTGCAATCTCTCTCTCCTCAATCAATAAGAACCTGGAAAAAGTTATGAGGATGATCAAGAGAAGATTTCTTCTACTTTCCCACCATCATAGTGATTTGGTTGATTTTCAAGAGAATGTGGGTGCTACTCATTGCCACCTCCTTGATTTTGAGGATTAGGAGGTTGAGGATTAGGAGGACACTCCTGAAGAAAAAGATGATCAAGAAGTAGAGGAAGGTGATGAAGCACAAGGAGGAGGTGCATATAAAGAAATTGCTAACTATAGAGATGATGATAGCTCTCCAATATTCTAGCTTTTTTTTAGGCTTTTAGTATTTTTTCTTTTATTTCTTTCATTTCTCTTGTAAGTATGTGCTCCCACCATTTTTTATGGATGAAAGTGTTGTTTCCTTTGCAATTGTTGCTTCATATACATACTTATCATGTGTGATTGCTTTATACTTGTTTATCATATGTGATTATTCTATCTTAATTTATGCTTCATATATTTGACACCTATACATTTTTACTTCAATTTTTAAGTTAACTCCTATAACCTACAAATCCTCCATTATCGGTAGGAATAGCTAACACTGGAACAAATGCCAATCTATCTTTTAATTCAACAAAACTCTCCTGATGTGCTTTAGACCACAAAAATGTTGCATTTATCCAAAGTAACTTAGTTAAAGGAATAGCTATAAGTGAAAACCCCTCAACAAATTGATGATAATACCCAACTAATCATAAGAAACTTCAGACTTTTGCAATATTATTTGGGGTTTCCCATTTTACTAATGCTTCAATTTTGTTTGGATCCACCTCTATGCCCTTTTTAAAAACTATATGTCCTAAAAATACTACATGGTCAATCCAGAACTCGCACTTGCTTAATTTAGCAAATAGTTATTTTTCTCTCAAAACTTGTAATACAATCCTTAAATGTTGTTCATGCTCCTCTTTGCTCCATGAATACACTAATATATCATCAATGAACACAATTACAAATTTGTCTAAGTAAGGTTGGAATACTTTGCTCATAAAAGCCATAAACACAGTTGGTGCATTAGTCAAACCAAATGGCATCATCAAAAATTCGTAATGTCCATACTTAGCTCAAAAAGCTATATTCGGTATGTATGTGTTTAAAATTTTGAGCTGATAATATCTCCATTTTAGGTCAATTTTAGAAAACACCTGTGCTCCTTACATAGCCTCATTATCTCATATTTCTTTTTAACAAATAATATTGGAGCACCCTAAGGTAATACACTAGGTTTGATGAGTCCCTGTTCAAGTAGTTCCTACAATTGGGTCTTTATTATCTCAACTCACAACTCAGCTAGAGCCATCCTATAAGGTGGAATGGATATTGGTGTAGTTTTTGGGACTAACTTAATTATGAATTTGATCTCCCTATCAGGTGGTAAACCAGGTAAGTCAACTAGGAAAACATCTGGAAACTCATTTACCATGAAAATATTCTCAAGTAATTCGTTTGTGAACCTTATGTCTACCATATGTGCCAAACTTATAATCGTGTGAAAAACCTTGATAGCAAAAACTAGACATGCAGGTACAATTTGCCTTTCCCTTTGAAACATAACCTTTGTAAGATTTAGAGATTTTAGAACAACTTCCTTTGTAAAACAATTCACTATTGCATGATATTTGGACAACTAATCCATACCTAGTATCACATCAAATTCACAAAGTGGGCAATAGTACTAGATCAACATTCAACTCAACATCATCAATGTGAACCTCACAATCATAAGATACCTTATCCACAATCATCACATCTCTCAAAGAAGTACTAACACATAGATTAAAGCCTAAAGGTTGATGTTTACTTTATTGATGTGATGGTGTTATCTGAGGTTTAAATAGTAATTTTAATGCAAAAAACACTTACACTTCATTTTCACATCATTATTTGAGGTTTAAATAGCAATTTTAATGCAAAAAACAATTACACTTCATTTTCACATTTTTTTGGGGTAACTTATGCAATTCCTTACTCATTTTTGCTTACATTGTTACTTATGCAAAATTTAGCTTTGTTTTGCTTTTATTAATGTGATGATGTTTTTTGATGTTTAAATCATAATTCTACTATGAAAAAGATGTACACTTCATTTTCACATGTGTTGTTGGGTAAATCGCACAATTCCTTACTTACTTTTGATAGTGGTTGCTCCTATAAGCTTTCACTTTCTTTTGCTTATTTTGACATGATGATGTTATCCGAGGACTAAATAACAATTTGATTGCAAAAAACCCATACACATCATTCTCACATCATTATGGGGTAACTCGTGCAATTTCTTACTCATTTTTACTTAAATGGTTACTCATGCAAACTTATGTTTTCTTTTGCTTTTATTGATGTGATGATGTTATTCAAGTTTAAATAGCAATTCTAATGTAAAAAACATTTACAGTTCATTCTCACATGTTTATTGGGTAACTTGTACATTTTTGTACTCACTTTTGCTAATGGTTACTCCTGTAAGCTTTCACTTTCTTTTGCTTTTATTGATGTGATGATGTTATTTGAGGTTCAAATAGCAATTCTAATATAACAAACACATACACTTTGTTCTCATATGTATGTTAAGTAACTCGTCAATTCCATACTCACTTTTACTTTATTGGTTACTCTTGTAAGCTTTCATTTTCTTTTACTTTTATTGATGTGATGATATTATTTGAGGTTTAAATAGGAATTCAAAAACAGAAAGCAAATACACTTCATTTTCACATGTTTGTTGGGTAGCTCGTTCAATTCCATACTCATTTTTGCTTAAGTGGTTACTCAAGCAAGGTTACACTTTCTTTTGATTTGTTGAAATGTTGATGTCATCCAAAGTTTAAATAGGAATTATATACCAAAACAAAAACAAATACTCCATATTTTCACTAGTTTGTTGGGTAATTCATGCAATTCCTTACTCAATAGTGCTTAAATGACTACTCATGCAAACTTTTGCTTTTTTTACCTTTTATTGATGTTTAGATGTTATATGATCTTTTAAATAGGAATTCTTAAGGAACAAACATGTATACATAATTTTCAAATGTTTGTTGGGTAACTCTTGCATTTACTTACTCTCTTTTACTTAAATAGTTGCTCGTGGAAGCTTTTACTTTCTTTTACTTTTATTGATGTGATGATGTTATCTGACATTTAAGTAGCAATTCTAATGCAAAAAAATATATACACTTCATTTTCACTTGTTTGTTGGGTAATTCGTGTAATTATCTACTCACTTTTGACAATAGTTACACGTGCAAGCTCTCATTTTCTTTTGCTTTTATTGATGTGATGATCTTATCCCAAGATTAAATAAAAATTTTAAACAAAAAACACATACTCTTCATTTTTACATCTTTGTGAGGTAACTTGTATAATTCCTTGGTCACTTTTGCTTTAATGGTTACTCATGCAAAACTCAGCTTTCTTTTGCTTTTATTATTGTAATGATGTTATCCGAGGTTTAAATAGGAATTCTAATGCAAAAAACACATACACTTCATTTTCACATCTTTGTGGGGTAACTCGTGTAATTCCTTTCTGTCATTTGCTTGAATGGATACTCATGTAAAATCTAGCATTCTTTTGCTTTTATTGTTGTGATGATGTTATCTGAGGGTTAAATAGCAATTCTAATGCATAAAACACAAATACTTCATTTTCACATGTTTGTTAGGTAACCCGTGCTATTCCATGCTCACATTTGATAATAGTTACTCATGTAAGCTTTCACTTTCTTTTTCTTTTTTAATGTGACAATATTATTTAAGGATTAACTAGCAATTCTAAGGCAAAAAAACACACACACATTATTTTCACATCTTTGTGGCATAACTCATCCAATTCCTTACTTACTTTTGCTTGCATGGTTACTTATGCAAAATGCAGCTTTCTTTTGCTTTTATTGATGTAATTATGTTATCTAAGGTTTAAATAGAAGTTCTAATGCAAAAAACATAAACACTTCATTTTCACATCTTTGTGGGGTAGCTCATGTAATTCCTTACTCATTTGTGCTTAAATGGATATTCACGCAAAATTCAATGTCCTTTTGTCTTCAATGATGTGATGGTGTTATCTGAGGTTTAAATAGCAATTGTCATGCAAAAAACACTTACACTTTATTTTCACATCTTTTTGGGGTAACTCGTGTAATTCCTTACTCATTTTTGCTTACATTGTTACTCATCTAAAATTCAGCTTTCTTTTGCTTTTATTAATGTGATGATGTTTTTCGAGGTTTAAATCACAATTCTACTACAAAAAACACATACAATTCATTTTCACCTATTTGTTGGTTAAATCGTGCAATTCCTTACGTACGTTTGATAGTGGTTGTTCATGCAAGCTTTCACTTTCTTTTGCTTGTATTGACATGATGATATTATCTGAGGACTAAATAACAATTCTATTGCAAAAAACCCATACACATCATTCTCACATCTTTGCGGGGTAACTCGTGCAATTTCTTACTCTCTTTTACTTAAATTATTACTCATGCAAAATTATGTTTTCTTTTGCTTTTATTGATGTGATGATGTTATCCTAGGTTTAAATAGCAATTCTAATGCAATAAACACATATACTTCATTTTCACATCTATATGGAGTAACTTGTACAATTCCCTACTCATTTTTTTTAAATGGTTACTCTTGCAAAATTCAACTTTCATTTGCCTTTATTGATGCAATGATGTTACGCGAGGTTTAAATAGCAATTCTAATGCAAAAAAACTCATACAGTTTGTTTTCACATGTTTGTTGGGAAACTCATGCAATTCCTTACCCATTTTTATTAATGGTTACTCATGCAAGCTTTCACTTTTTTTTTTTTTTTTTTGCTTTTATTAATGTGATAATGTTATCTAAGGATTAAATAACAATTCTAATGCGAAAAACACGTACACTTCAATTTCACATCTGTGTGGGGTAACTCGAGGAATTCCTTACTCACTTTTGCTTAAATGGTTACTCGTACAAAATTAAGCTTTCTTTTATTTTTATTGATGTGATGATGCTATTTGAGGTTTAAATAGAAATTCTAATGCAAAAAACACACACTTCTTTTTTTCACATCTTTGTGGGGTAACTCGTGCAATTCCTTACTCACTTTTTCTTAAATGGCTACTTGTACAAAATTCAGCTTTCTTTTGTTTTATTGATGTGATGGTGTTATCCAAGTTTTAAATATCAACTATAATGCAAAAAAAAAAACACATATACTTCATCTAAGGTTACACTTTCTTTTGCTTTTATTGATGTGATGATGTTACTTTAGTTTAGATAGCAATTCTAATGCAAAAAACATACTTCATTTTCACATGTTTGTTAGCTGCATTTCCTTACTTTTGCTAATGGTTACTCCTATAAGCTTTCATTTTCTTTTGCTTTTATTGATATGATGATGTTATCCAATGTTTAAAAAGGAATTATAATGCAAAAAACACATACACTTCATTTTCACATCTTTGTGAGGCAACTCGTGCAATTCCTTACTCAATTTTGCTTAAATGGTTACTCGTGCAAAATGCAGCTTTCTTTAACTTTTTTTGATGTTATGATGTTATCCAAGGTTTAAATAGGAATTATAATGCAAAAAACATAAACACTTCATTTTCACATTTTTATGTGGTAACTCGTGTAGTTCCTTACTCACTTTTCTTTAAAGGGTTACTCGTGCTAAATGCAACTTTCTTTGCTTTTATTGATGTGATGATGTTATCTAATGTTTAAATTGGAATTCTAATGCAAAAAACACTTACACTTCATTTTCACAGCTTTGTTAGGTAACTCATGCAATTCCTTTCTCACTTTTGCTTGAATGGTTACTCATGCAAAATTCTAATTTCTTTTGCTTTTTTTATGTGATTATGTTATCTAAGGTTTAAATAGCAATTTAATACGAAAAACACGAACGCTTTATTTCACATGTTTATTCTGTAACTCGTGCTATTCCAAACTCACTTTTGACAATGGTTACTTGTGCAAGCTTTCACTTTCCTTTTCTTTTATTGATGTGAAGATGTAATCTGAGGATTAACTAACAATTTTAAGATAAAAAACACATACACTTCATTTTCAAATCTTTGTGGGGTAACTCGTGGAATTCCTTACTCACTTTTGCATAAATGGTTACTCGGGTAAAATACAACTTTCTTTTACTTTTATTGATGTGATGATGTTATTTAAGGTTTAAATAGAAATTCTAATGCAAAAACACATACATTTCATTTTCACATCTTTGTGGGGTAACTCATGCAATTCTTTACTCACTTTTGCTTAAATAGCTACTTGTTCAAAATGCATCTTTCTTTTGTTTTATTAATGTGATGGTGTTATCCAAGTTTTAAATTGCAACTATAATGCAAAAAACACATATACTTCATTTTTACATCTTTGTGAGGTTACTCATGTTATTCCTTACTCACTTTTACTTAAATGATTACTCATGTAAAATTCATCTTTCTTTTGCTTTTATTGAAGCGATGATGTTATATGAGGTTTAAATAGTAATTTTAATGCAAAAACACACGTACGCTTCATTTTCACATGTTTGTTGGGCAACTCGTGCATTTCCATACTCACTTTTCCTAATGGTTACTCATACATGCTTTCACTTTCTTTTGCTTTTAGTGATGCGATGATGTTACCTAAGATTTAAATGGCAATTCTAATGCAAAAAACACACACTTTGTTTTCACATGTTTGTTGGGTAGCTCATGCAATCCCTTACTCACTTTTACTTTATTGGTTACCGATGCATGCTTTCACTTTCTTTTGCTTTTACTGATGTGATGATATTATCTAAGGTTTAAATAGGAATTCAATAATAAAAAGTAAATACACTTCATTTTCACATGTTTGTTGGGTAGCTCATTCAATTCCTTACTTACTTTTGCTTAGATTGTTATTCGTGCAAGGTTATACTTTATTTTGCTTTTGTTGAAGTGTTGATATCATCCGGCGTTCAAATAGGAATTCTATAGTAGAAAAATAAATTCTCCTGATTTTAACATATTTGTTGGGTAACTCGTACAATTCCTTACTCGTTATCGCTTAAATGGTTATTTGTACAAACTTTTGCTTTATTTACCTCTTATTGATCTGTTGATGTTATCCAGGGTTTAAACAGAAATTTTAAAGCAACAAAGACATACATAAAATTTTCAAATGTTTGTTGGGTAACTCAAGCAATTCCTTATTCTTTTTTGCTTAAATGGTTGCTCATGGAAGCTTTTACTTTCTTTTACTTTTCTTGATGTGATGATGTTATCTGAGGTTTAAGTAGTAATTCTAATGCAAAACACACATACACTTAATTTTTTACATGTTTATTAGGTAACTCGTGCAATTCCTTACTCACTTTTGACATTGGTTACTCATGCAACCTTTTACCTTCTTTTGCTTTTATTGATGTGATGATCTTATCCAAGGATTAAATAACAATTCTAAAGCAAAAATCACATGCACTTCATTTTCACTTCTTTGTTGGGTAACTCATGCAATTCCTTACTCACTTTTGCATTAATGGTTACTAAAGCAAAAATCAACTTTCTATTGCTTTTATTGATGTGATGATGTTATTCAAGTTTTAAAAAGGAATTATAATACCAAAAACACTTACACTTTATTTTCAAATATTTATGGGCTAACTCGTGCAATTCCTTTATCACTTTTGCTTGAATGGTTATTAATGCAAAATTTAGTTTTCTTTTGTTTTTATTAATGTGATGATGATGTTACCCAAGGTTTAAATAGCAATTCTAATGTGAAAAACACAAACGCTTCATTTTCACTTGTTTGTTGGGTAACTCATGTTATTCCATACTCACTTTTTATAATGGTTACTCATGCAAGCTTTGACTTTCATTTTCTTTTATTGATGTAATGATGTTATCTGAGGATTAGTTACCAATTCTAAGGCAAAAAACACATACATTTCATTTTCACATCTTTGTGAGGTAACTCGTGCAATTCCTTACTCACTTTTGCTTAAATGATTACTCGTGCAAAATGTAGCTTTCTTTTGCATTTATTGATGTTATTATGTTATCTGAGGTTTAAAAATGAATTATAATGCAAAAAACATATACACTTCATTTTCGCATCTTTGTGGGTTAACACATACTATTCCATACTCACTTTTAACAATGCTATTTGATTAACTGGTTGCTTGTGGAAGCTTTTTCTTTCTTTTGCTTTTACTATTGTGATGATGTTATCCAACTTTTAAATAGCAATGACAATGCGAAAAACACATACACTTCATTTTCACATGTTAGTTTGGGTAACTCATGCAATTCTTTTCTCACTTTTGATAATGGTTACTCATTCAAGCTTTCACTTTCTTTACTTTTATTGACGTGATAATGTTATCCAAGCATTAAATAACAATTGTTATGAAAAAAACACATACACCGCATTTCCACATAATTGTGGGGGTAATTTGTGCAATTCTTTGCTCCATTTTTCTTAAATGATTACTCGTACAAAATTCAGCCTTCTTTTGCATACGATGATGTTATCTGAGTTTTAAATAGGAATTCTAATGCAAAAACACATACACTTCATTTTCACATCTTTGTGGGATAACTCGTGTAATTCCTTACTCACTTTTGCTTAAATGGTTACTCGTGCAAATTTCAACTTCCTTTTGCATTTATTGAAGTGATGATGTTATCTAAAGTTTAAATAACAGTATAATGCAAAGAACACACACACACACACACACACACACACACACACATCATTTTCACAGCTTTATGGGGTAACTCATGTAATTCTCTACTCACTTACTTTTACTTAATGGTTAATGGAGCAAAATTCACCTTTCGTTTGCTATTATTGATATGAAGATGTTATTCAAGGTTCAAATAGATATTATAATGTGTAAAACACAACACTTCATTTTCAAAAGTTTGTTGGGTAACTCGTGGCAATTCCTTACTCACTTTTAATAATGGTTACTCATATAAGATGTCATTTTCTTTTGCTTTTATTAATGTGATGATGTTATCCAAGTCTTAAATAACAACTCTAACGTAAAAAACAAATACTCTTCATTTTTACATGTTTGTTGGGTAACTCGTGCAATTCCTTACTCACTTTTGCTTAAATGGTTACTCATGCAAAATTTAGTTTTCTTTTGCTTTAATTGATGTGAGATTCTAATGCAAAAAACACACATGTTCACATGTTTGTTATGTAATTCATGCAATTCTTTACTCACTATTGCTTAAATGGTTACTAGTGTAAACTTTCGCTTTCTTTAACTTTTATTGATGTATTGATGTTATTTGAGGTTTAAATAGAAATTCTAAAGCAAAAAAAAAAAAACATACACATCATTTTCACATGTTTGTTGGGTAACTCGTGCAATTCTTTACTCACTTTTGATTAAATGGTTCCTTATGGAAGCTTTTACTTTCTTTTGGTTTTATTGTTGTGATCATGTTATATGAGGTTTAAATAGCAATTCTAATGCAAAAAGCACATACACTTCGTTTTCACATGTTTGTTGCGTAACTTGCATAATTCCTTACTCGTTCTTAATAGTGGTTACTCATGCAAACTTTCACTTTCTTTTGCTTTTATGGATGTGATGATCTTATTCGAGGATTAAATAGCAATTCTAATGCAAAAAGCACATACACTTCATTTGCACATCTGTGCGAGGTAACTAGAGAAATTCCTTACTCATTTTTGCTTAAATGGTTAATCATGCAAGCTTTAACTTTCTTTTTCTTTTATTGATCTAATGATATTATCTGAGGTTTACATAGGAATTCAAAAATAGAAAACAAATACACTTCATTTTCACATGTTTGTTAGGTAGCTCGTTCAATTCCTTACTTTACTTAAATGGTTACTCGTGTAGGTTTCCACTTTCTTTTGCTTTTGTTGAATTGTTGATTTTATCCAACGTTTAAAATAGAATTATAAAGCAAGAAAAAAAAAACATATACTCTTCATTTTGACTTGTTTACTGGGTAACTTATTCAATTCCTTACTCACTATTGCTTAAATGGTTACTCGTGCGAACTTTCGCTTTCTTTACCTTCTATTGATGTGGTGATGTCGTTCGAGGTTTAAATAGGAGTTCTGAAGCAATAAACACATGAACATTATTTTCACATGTTTGGTGGGTAATTAAAGCATTTCCTTACTTTGATTAAATTATTGCACATGCAAGCTTTTACTTTAATTTTCTTTTATTGTTGTGATGATGTTATTTGATGTTTAAGTAGCAATTCTAATGCAACAAATACATATACTTTGTTTTGACATATTTGTTGTGTAACTCCTGTAATTCCTCACTCACTTTTGATAACGGTTACACATGCAAGCTTTCACTTTCTTTTGCTTTTATTGATGTCATGATGTTATTTGATGATTAAATAACAATTCTAATGCGCAAAACACATACTCTTGATTTTCACACCTTGTGGGGTAATCCGTGTAATTCCCATACTCACTTTTGCTTAAATAGTTACTCGTGCAAAATTCAGTTTTCTTTTGGTTTTGTTAATGTGATGATGATATCTAAGATTAAAATAGGAATTTGAATGCAAAAAACACATACACTTCATTTTCACATATTTGTGGGATAACTCGTGCAATTCCTTACTTGCTTTTGCCTAAATAGTTACTCGTGAAAAATTCAATGTTCTTTTGCTTTTATTGTTGTGATGATGTCATCCATGGATTAAATTGCAATTCTAATGTGAAAAATACATACACTTCATTTTCACATGTTTACTGGGTAACTCGTTTCCTTACTCACTTTTGATAATGGTTACTCGTGCAAGTCGTCACTTTCTTTTGCTTTATGTTGATGTGATAATGTTATTCGAGGTTTAAATAGCAATTCTAATGAAAAAACACATACACTTCATTTTCACATCTTTGTGAGGTAGCTCATGCAATTCCTTTCTCACTTTTGCTTAAATTGTTACTCATGCAAAATTCAGCTTTCTTTTGCTTTTATTGATGTAACGATGTTATCTAAGGTTTAAATAGCAATTCTAATGCAAAAAACACATACATTTTGTTTTCACATGTTTATTTGGCAACTTATGCATTTCATTACTCATTTTTGCTAATGGTTACTCATGCAAGCTTTTGCTTTCTTTTGCTTTTGTTGATGTGATGATGTTATTCGAGGTTTAAATAGCAATTCTATTGCAACACAAAAAAAACATATAAACTTCATTTTCATATGTTTATCAGGTAACTCGTGCAACTCCTTACTCACTTTTGCTTAAATGGTTACTCGAGCTAGCTTGCACTTTCTTTTGCTTTTATTGATGTAATAATATTATCTAACTTTTAAATAGGAATTCAAAAGCATAAAACAAATACATGTTGTTTTCACATGTTTGTTGGGCAGCTCGTTCAATTCCTTACTTATAATTTGCTTACATGGTTACTTGTGCAAGCTTTAACTTTCTTTTTTATTTTATTGAAGTGTTCATATGATACAACATTTAAATAGGAATTCTAAAGCAAACAAATAAATACACTTTAATTTTAAATGTTTGTTGAGGTAAATAGGAATTCAAAAATAGAGACCAAATGCACTTCACTTTCACATGTTTGCTTACCAGCTCCTTCCATTTCTTACTTACTTTTGCTAACATGGTCACTTGTGCAAGCTTCCACTTTCTTTTTCTTTTGTTGAAGTGTTGATGTTATTCGATGTTTATATAGGAATTATAAATCAAGAAAACAAATACACTTCATTTTCACATGTTTGTTGCGTAACTCATGCAATTCCTTACTCACTATTACTTAAATGGTTACTAATGCAAACTTTCACTTTCTTTACCTTTTATTGATGTGTTGATGTTATCTAATGTTTAGATAGGAATTTTAAAGCAACAAACACATACACATCATTTTCACATGATTGTTAGGCAACTTAAGCAATTCTTTATTCACTTTTGATTAAATGGTTGCTTGTGCAAGCTTTTACTTTCTTTTGCTTTTTATTATTATGATGATCTTATCCGAGGTTTAAATAGCAGTTCTAATTCAAAAAACACATGCACTTCATTTTCACATGTGTATTTGGGTAACTCGTGCTACTCTTTACTCACTTTTGATAATGGTTACTCATGCAAGCTTTCACTTTCTTTTGCTTTTATTGATGTGATGATGTTATTTTAGGATTAAATAGCAATTCTAATGCAAAAAACACGTACACTTTATTTGCACATCTATGTGGGGGTAACTAGAGCAATTTTTTACTCATTTTTGCTTAAATGGTTACTCGTGCAATCTTTCACTTTCTTTTGCTTTTATTGATGTGATGATATTGTCCAAGGTTTAAATAGGAATTAAAAAATAGAAAACAAATACACTTCGTTTTCACATGTTTGTTGGGTAACTCGAGCAATTTCATTTCTCACTTTTTATTAAATGGTTGATTGTGTGAGCTTTTACTTTCTTTTGTTTTTATTATTGTGATGATGTTATCCAAGGTTTAAATAGCAATTCTAATGCAAAAAGCACATACACTTCTTTTTCACAAGTTTTTTTGGGAAACTCGTACAATTCCTTACTTAGTTTTGATAAAAGTTACTCGTGCAAGCTTTCACTTTCTTTTGCTTTTAATGATGTGATGATGTTATTTGAGGATTGAATAACAATTCTAATGCAAAAAAAAAAAAAAAATACACTTTATTTTCACATCATTGTAGAGTAATTTGTGCAATTCCTTACTCCCTTTTTTTTAAATGGTTACTCGTGCAAATTTTTTCTTTTTTTGGCTTTTGTTAATGTGATGATGTTCTTTGAGGTTTAAATATGATTTCTAATGCAAAAAACACATGCACTTCATTGTCACATCTTTGTGGGATAACTCATGCAATTCCTTACTCACTTTTACTTAAATGGTTACTCATGCAAAATTTAGCTTTCTTTTTGCATTTATTGATGTGATGATGCTATCAAATGTTTCAATGGCAATTATAATGCAAAAAACATACACATTTCATTTTAACAACTTTGTGGGGTAACTCATACAATTCCCTACTTACTTTAGCTTTAATGTTTACTCATGCAAAATTCAGCTTTCTTTTGGTTTTATTGATATGATGATGTTATTCAAGGTTCAAATAGTGATTCTAATGTGAAAAACACATACACTTCATTTTCACATATTTGTTGGGTAACTCGTGCAATTCCTTTATCACCTTTGATAATGGTTACTCGTGCAAGCTATCACTTTGTTTGCTTTTATTGATGTGATGTTATCCGGGGTTTAAATAGCAATTCTAATGCAAAAAAACATATACATTTCATTTTCACATGTTTATTAGGTAACTCGTGCACCTCCTTACTCATTTTTACTTAAATGATTACTCATGCAAGCTTTTCATTTTCATTTGCTTTTACTGATGTGATGATATTATGTGAGGTTTAAATAGGAATTCAAAAATAGAGAACAAATACACTTTATTTTCACATGTTTGCTCGACAGCTTGTTCAATTTCTTACATATTTTTGCTAACATGGTCACTTGTGCAAGCTTCCACTTTCTTTTGCTTGTGTTGAAGTGTTGATCCTATCTGACACTTATATAGGAATTTTGGATTAAAAGAAAACAAATAGACTTCCTTTTCACATGTTTGTTGTGTAAGTCATGCAACTCACTATTGCTTAAATGGTTACTAGTGCAAACTTTTGCTTTCTTTTACCATTTATTGATGTGTTAACGTTATTTGAAGTTTAAATAGGAATTCTAAAGCAACAAACATATATATATCATTTTCATATGTTTGTTGGGTAACTCGTGCAATTCCTTTCTCACTTTTGATTAAATGTTGCTTGTGCAAGCCTTTACTTTCTTTTGCTTTTATTATTGTGATGATGTTATTTGAGGTATAAATAACAATTCTAATGCAAAAAAACACATACACTATTTTCACATGTTTATTGGGTAACTTGTACAAGTCCTTACTCGTTTTTGGTAATGTTTACTCTTGCAAGCTTTCACATTCTTTTGCTTTTTATTGATGTGATGATGTTATTCAAGGAATAAATAGTAATTATATTGCAAAAAGCAGATACACTTCATTCGCACATCTATGCGGGGTAACTGGAGTAATTCCTTACTAACTTCTGCTTAAATGCCTAATCGTGGAAGCTTTCACTTTCTTTTTCTTTTATTGATATGATGATATTATATGAGGTTTGAATAAGAATTCAAAAACAGAAAACAAATACACTTCATTTTCATATGTATGTTGGGTAGCTCATTCAATTCCTTACTTTTGCTTAAATGGTCACTTGTGCAAGTTTCCACTTTCCTTTGCTTTTGTTGAAGTGTTTGATTTTATCCAATGTTTAAATAGGAATTCTAAAGCCAAAAAAAAAAACAAAAACAAAAACAAAAACATATACTCTTCATTTTAATGCAAAAAAACACATACACTTCATTTTCACATATTTATGGGGTAACTCATGCAATTCCTTACTCACTTTTGCTTAAATGGTTACTCCTACAAAATTCAGCTTCCTTTTTCTTTTATTGATTGATGATGTTATCCAAGGTTTAAATAGCATTTCTAATTCAAAAAACACATACACTTCATTTTCACATGATTGTGGGGTAACTCGTGCAATTCCTTACTCACTTTTGCTTAAATGGTTACTAGTGCAAAATTCAACTTTCTTTTGCTTTTATTGATGTGATGATGTTATATAGGGTTTAAGTAGCAATTCTAATGCAAAAAATAACTGCATTTTTATTTTCACATGTTTGTTGGGTAACTCGTGCAATACTTTGCTAACTTTTGATAATGGTTACTCATGCGAGCTTTCATTTTCTCTCATTTTTACTGATGTGATAATGTTATATTATTGTTAAATAACAATTCTAATGCAAAAAACACATGCACCTCATTTTCACATCTTTATGGGAGTAACTTGTGCAATTCCTTAATCACTTTTGCTTAAATGTTTACTCATGCTAAATTCTACTTTCTTTTGCTTTTATTGATATTATGATCTTATATGAGGTTTAAATAAGAATTCTGATGCAAAAAAACACTTACAATTCACTTTCACATTTGTAAGGGGTAACTCAAGTAATTCCTTACTAACTTTTGCTTAAACGATTACTCGTGCAAAATTCAATTTTCTTTTGCTTTTATTAATATGATGATACTATCTGAATTTAAATTGCAATTCTAATGCAAAAAATACATAAACTTCGTTTTCACATCTTTGTGGGGTAATTCGTGCAATTCCATACTCATTTTTGCTTAAATGGTTGCTCGTGCAAAATTCAGCTTTCTTTTGCTTTTGTTGATGTGATGATGTTATCCGAGGTTTAAGAAACAATTCTAATGCAAAAAACAAATACACTTCAATTTCACATGTTTATTGGGTAACTATTGCAATTCCTTACTCACTTTTGATAATGGCTACTTGTGCAAGCTTTCACTTTCGCTCGCTTTTAAAAATGTGATTGTAACATCCCTATCCACATTCATTGGCATTATCACATGAACATATTCATTGCATAAATGATATGAAATCCCATATGAACATATGCATTGGATAAATGATCATTTAGTCATGCGATTTGTAGAAGCATGACAATAACACTTGCACCTTTATATTTGGGACACTTGAACATATATGTAGTGTTTGTACAGTTGCATGGCAAATTGTCTTATGTTGTGTGCATGTTATAGTATCATAAATAATGGTGTTTTAGAGTTTAATTAAAAGTATAAGGAGCATTTAGGGATTAAGAGATGGATAAAGGTGGTTAAAGAGTGAAGAAGAGGGACCAAAAGAGGAAAAGTGACCTTCTACATTTT
>CATIWR010549155.1:0-50478 GCA_949677035.1 Omphalea diandra | reverse complement strand
AAGATCAAGATTGCTGGATTCATCAAACATAATATTAATAGACTTTTCAACATCCATTGAACTCTTATTAAAAACCCTATAGGCTTTGCTAATGATAAAATAACCTAAGAAGATTCCTTTATTAGTTTTTGAATCAAAATTTCCAAGATCATCCTTGGTATTTAAAATATAACACTTACATCTAAAAAATCTTAGGTATGCTAACTTAGGCTTTCTACCATTCCATAGCTCATAAGAAGTTTTATTAAGAATGGGTCTTTTAACTTAGGCTTTCTACCATTCCATAACTCGATATGCAATATAACCTGAAGTATTGATAGCTACGACCCAAAAGTAATTTAATAATGAATACTCATTGAGCATAGTTCTATCCATCTTTACTAGTGTCCTATTTTTCCTCTATTTGGTGAGGAAACTTCAACTTCTTGAGTTACAGTCACAACTAAATTTTCCCCTTTGTAATTTTTGATTTCTAACGGTTCCTTTGGACATTTAGCGTGTTGTGGTTGTGGCTTTGGTTCCCTCATTTGTCACTATCAAATTTATGGTCGTGACCTCAGACGTGAATGCCACTGCAAATTCATTTGTGATTTAATCAAGGTTCCTTCAACTGAGTTGTAGCTACAAATTCACTGGTGAATTCCTTTGGCCTAGCTCCATCTATTCTTATAGCAATGTCGCGGTTGCAATTTAGGAGATACCGACTACGAATTTGGATGACTACAAATTTAGATGTTCTTCTAAAAGATGAAGATTTTGACTTTCATCTAACTTTCAATGAAAATAACTCTTATGAACTGCAAAACAATACTTGAATAAAGCATTAAAACTGATCAATCTCTATTGTCAAGATCAAAAGAGGCTTATGACATAGGTTTAACCATCCTAGTTCAATAATATCATCATCAAAGAGGCTTATTAATAGATTTTGGCTCAAATTGAGAAATAAAGGTAAGATTATCATGTAAAGTATTGAGTTGAGATCTAGTACTTACACCCTTTGAAGTGTCACCAATGATTAAGACTTTGGGATGATGCTTGGAAAATCTTTAATCTTTAGGAAGATCTTGGTTTGGTGATTTCATTTATTGATGTTGAGGATCTTTATCTTCTCTTGATGATTTGCTTTATTCATGGTTCTCATCCTTTTCTCTTGTAATATACTCCAAATCCAATTTTTCAAAATCACCTACATGATTATTAATAAAAGAACCTTTCTTAAGATTAAGCTTACTAGATTCATCAAACACAATATTCATAAACTCTTCAACAACCAATGAACTCTTGTTAAAAACCCTATAGGCTTTATTAGTAGTGGAATAACCTAAGAAAATGCCTTCATTAGTTTTTGAATCAAAATTTCCAAAGTTATACTTGGTATTCAAGATATGGCACTTACATTCAAGAACTCTTAGGTATGCTAACATAGGCTTTCTACCATTCCATAGCTCATAAGAAGTTTTATTAAGAATGGGTCTTTTGAAAACTCGATTTGTAATATAACACAAATTATTGATAGCTTTGGCCTAAAAGTAATTTGGTAATGAACACTCATTGAGCATAGTTCTAGCCATCTCTACTAGTGTCCTATTTTTCCTCTTTATAACACCATTTTGTTGTAGTGTTCGAGGAGTTGAAAAGTTATGAAAAATCCTATTCTCTAAGCAATAAGATTCAAAAGATTCATTTTGAAACTCATTTCTATGGTCACTTCTTATAGAAGAAATGAAGTATCCCTTTTTATTTTAAATCATTTTTGCAAAACTTTTAAAAGCATCAAAAGTATCATGCTTATGAGCTAGAAAGGAAACCTAAGTAAACTTAAAGTAATCATAAACTAGGACTAGTGCATAATGTTTTCCACTTAAACTAGCACTCCTAGTAGGTCCTATTAAGTCCATATAAATTAACCGAAAAGGTCTAGATGTACTTACAATATTCTTTGCTTTGATAAAAGATTAATGTTACTTCCCCATTTGGCAAAGACCATATGCCTTGTCTCTTGGGAAGACCTTCCACTAGCTTTCCCTTTGATAAGCTTTATAAGAGCTCTATGCTAGCATGTCTAAGTCTTCTATGCCATAGCCAAGCTTCACTGCTAAGAGACATAAGACACTTAAAAGATTGGTTAGCCAAATTGTTTAAATCAATTAGGTAGGTAATGCCCTTCCTTTCACCCTTGAAAACAACCTTTTCATCCATCAAAGTGGAAACTCGATATTCTCTAGGGTTAAAGGTAACTTTATTACCTTTGTCACATAATTGACTTACACTAATCAAGTTATGTTGCAAGCCATCAATAAGTAAAACATCATTAATAATCATTCTAACCAATGGTTCTAATGCCAATTACCTTACCCTTAGCATTATTTCCAAATGTGACATTGCCACCCTCTTTTTCCTTTAGGGCCATGAATTGCTTTTTATTGCTCGCCATATGCCTTGAATATTTGCTATCCATGTGCGAATGATTTGCTTCATTGGTGGCTACCAAATAGCTCTACACAACATAAGTAAATCATCTTTTCTTTGGTACCCAAGCATACTTGGGTCCTAGGGAGTTAAGTTTTAAAGGACCTCCCAACTTGAGGTGTGCTTTCTTAATGTAGTAATAAACATTTATGTGTCCATACTTCATGCGATAGTGGCATTAGAGTTTAGACCTATGTGTCTTTCTCCTATATATTGCCTTGGTATGAGTGGGGATTTCCTCATACCAACATAATGTGTGTGTGAGCATGAACATGTATGAATGGGTGTAGGTGTAAATTTTCTATGTGTGTTTGAATTAGCATGGTTTTTATTATACATGTATGCATGATTGGCCTTCTTAGAAATAGGCCTTGGGCTTTGTTGCACTTTTCCTTTGCCCTTAGGCAATGGTGGTTTAGTGCTTTGAACACTTTTCTTTCCAATAACATCAATACTTGAAGTTTGAGGTGTTGAGGACTTGATGAATGTTGTGAGTGAGCGTATAGAAGAAGAGGCTCTATTAAAGCCTAAACCATGCCTAACTAAGGGAGGTCTTTGTGATATAATAAGTGTATCCAAAACTTCCTTACCCTTGTGCAAATTAGAAATAGAGTTTCTAAGCTCAATGGCTTCACCTTTCAATGAGTCATTTTCTTTTCTTAATGAACTTAGAGATGACGATGAGTCGGATAGAATTTCCATAAACTTTTTGAGTTCTTCATTTGAAGCCCTCAATTCACTTATAAGACTATTTACGAATTTAAATTCATCCTCTAATTTAGTTCACTTCTTCTTGTAAGTTTTCGTTTGTGAAATATATTTGTCACATTTCATGGTGAGAGCTTCTAAAAGCTCATCATCCATATCATCTAATTCATTAAATTCAGAATAAGAGTGAGGTGAAGAGCTTACCTCTTTCTCTTCATCTTCTTCACTTAAGCTATCATCCTAAGTGGCTTTGAAGCTTTTTCTTTTTTCTTTATCCCATTTCTTCTTCTTCTTCATCTTCAACTTAGGACAGTCATATTTGATGTGACCTTGCTTGCTACATTCATAGTAAGTGACATCATTTCATCTTTCTTAATGTGTTGGAGTTATTTTCTTAAAGTTTCTTCTTTCTTTCCTTCTTTTACTCAATTCCTTAGTTTTTCTTGAAAGCATTGCAAGCTCCTCCTCCTCTTTCTCACTTTCTTCTTCACTTGAGGCTACTTCTACTTCCTTCTCCTTTAATGAAGACTTGAGTGTTAAGGTCCTCATTTCTGGCTTTTTAGATTTCTCTCTTTGACCTCTCATTCTCTTTATTTCTTCATCCTTCTTTAAGGCCAATTCATGAGTCAAGAGTTTACTCATTAGGACATCTATTGGCACCTTTCTTATCTCCGGGTTAGACTCTTGGATACTACACACTCTTGCACCAAAATTTTCAAGAGGTAGAGATTTTAGAATTTTTGAATTTGCCTCATGATTAGTGAGAACTCTCCTAAACTTCTTCATATTAGTGACAATTGCAAGGAGTCTATTTGTCATGTCTGTGATGCTTTCTTCCTCTTTCATCATAAATAGCTCCCACTCCGTTACATACATCTCAAGTCAGCTAGATGTCACCAAGTTGGTGCCCTTATGATAGTTCTTCAAGGCCTTCCAAATACCATGAGCAGTATGACAATGTTAGACCCTTCCACCTTTTAAATTCCATGAGCAGTAAGGTAATGTTGGACCTTTCTAATTTCTTCTCTTGAGAGAGAACTTAGAATGATTGTCATGACTCTTTTATTTCTGCATTGGATCTCTTATGAGCTTCAACCCACTCCTCTCTAGGCATTAACTCCTCACAACCGTCCACCACTTTGGTAGGTAGCTTCCATTCCTTTACAATAATATCTTAGAGGTCTGTCACATCACTATCTAAATAGATTTCCATCCTATACTTCCAATGAGTATAGTTTGCTCCATCAAAATATGGCTTGAGGTGAGTGCGAATTCTTTCTTATGCCATGATCTTTACTCACACAATTAAGCTTTAGGGTGAGACTTGGCTCTGATACCATTTATTGGCCTAGTGCACTAAGAATGAGGGGGGAGGGGGGTTGAATTGGTGACTGATTAAAAATTAAAAAGAAGGTTAAGGTGTTTAGAAAGTTAAGAAAAAGAAGAGAAAAATCAACATAAGAAGTTTATAGTGGTTCAGGTCTTAACAAACCCTACGTCCACTCCTTAATTATACTCAATTAGGTATTTCACTCAAGTAAATTGGTATTTTCATGCACACACCAAACTTATACAACTTGTGTTTTATGGTTCACACAAGACCCTTACAACTTGTATTTTTAGGCTCACACAAAAACCTCTCATAAGTGTTTTGGATAGGCTCACACTTCAAGCTCTAACAAGAGTTTTAGAATTTAGGCTAACTCTTAACCTACTTATAAAGGTGTTTATTGCTCACACCAAACAATCAATAATACATAAAGAAGAGAAAAAGAATGAGTAACAAATTGGCAAGAGTTTGGTTACAATCAATTGAATTTTCTTGCATTTACATCAGTTTGGTGGAGTATTTATAGCCCACATCCACCAAAGAGATGTTACTCAAAAACTATCCCAAAATCTCCAAGTTATGCTAGATAGATTTTGCATTAAATGCTTGTTAGGTGGAAGTCGTAGTTACTACTCTCATTTCACAGTCGCAAATTTCCAATTTGCATTGATAAGCCAAAAATCACGTTATAGAATCCTATCTTGTGTCTCACGACTAGTCCACATGTCCTTCAAAGTCACGGTCGAGAGTTAGCTTTGTCTTGGGTGCCACTAAGATCTCAAATTCTTCTGTTTGGTAAGGAAACTGCAACTTCTTAAGTTACGGTCACAACCAATTCTTGGCCCTAACAATTTTTGATTTCCAATAGTTGCCTTGGACACTCGGAGTGTTGTGACTGTGGCTTTGGTTCCATCTGTTGTTACTATGAAATTCGCGATCGTGATCTCTGACACAAATACCACCACAAATTCCTCTGTTAATCAACCAATGCTCCTTCAGTTGAGTAGCGACTGTGAATTCGCCCGCAAATTTCCCTGGCCTAGATCCATTCATCCTAATAGCAATGTCATGATCACGATTTAAGGGATATCGACTGCGATTTTGGATGTTCTTCTAAGAGATATAGATTTTGACTTCCATCTAACTTTCAATGAAAATAAATGTTATAATTTGTAAATTAACACTTAATCAAAGCATTAGAGATGATCAATTTCCATTGTCCAAATCAAGTAAGGCTTATGACATAGGTTTAACTAACCTAGTCAACAATGGTGATTTTATGAAAAATATTAGAAAGAAGTATATGTTGAGAAATTAAGAAAACTAAAGGATATTGTTTATTTTTTGTAAATTAAAGGACATTGTTTATTTTTTGTTTTAAAAATTTGATTTAAGAGAATGCACATATAAGAGTTTGGCTGAATAATCTCGATCCTAAGCTGATTTTTTCTTATAAAAATTAGGATCAAACTATCATGCCTCAAATTTGGCATCGTGATTGGCATGAAATTAAGGCTGTGATTTTAATCTAATTAGTGTGCACATACAACTAAATTAAGAAAAATATTTTTTTTTAAGTAGAAGTAAATAATAATTTTATGAGTTATTTTAAAATATTTCTGACATATTAATGACAACTTGTCATATGTTATGTATTAATTAGTTTATAATATTTTAAATTTATAGTCTAAAATGAGAAAAAATTAAACTTAAGATCTGAAAGCATAATCTACTAGAGAGAAAATAATAACTATTTTAAATAACATAAATTGAAGTCAAACAAAATCTATTTATTAACTTTAATAGCCTAGTTTGAAAAAATAAGTAAGCTTGCTAGATAATAATGAAGACTTGTAAAATTAAGTTGTAAAAAGCAAAGTATAATCACGAGTTAGATATTATTTGAGACATAATATCCTAATCTCTTATGTTGTTTATGTTTAAATAATAACACATCAAACACATCACATGATTAAATTAAAGATAAAACATATTCCACTATTATGTATAAATCAAATCAAACAAATTAAGAATAATAATTAATTTTACAAGATCACATATATAGAAAAGATTAGAAAATAGATCAAGTAATTAATATAAGCCTTCTAACTCATACATAATAAATAAAATTTACAACTCACATATAATATATAATGTTTTATAGCTCACATATAACATCTAATTATTTGAAGACACTATGGAGTGTATATCTAACCATTCTCTACAAGTCTAAATTTACATATAATATATGTATATATAATCAAGTGTACTATGAGCGTTCAAATTTTATCTTACACCAATACACACATAATAATTATCATATTGCACATATTAAAATAATTTTCAATAACTAGAATCAAGCATGATAATTCTAAAATCAAGATCAAACATTATACTTTTATTATCTTCTAACATAAAATTTATTACTTATAACCACCAATAGCATTTCAAAACTATAAAATTGATAACTTAAATTAAAATATTATATTTTTCTTTATAGGTTAGTCTATAATTATCAATCATTATCAATAATTAGAATTCTCTAAAATATTTAAAACTTCTCTTATATCAATCAACTTATTAATCTCCTAATGCAAGTGACATTCATATTACCTTTAAAGCATGCCATAGTTTTCTACACAACCTTTAAATATATAACAAATAAACTACTACTAAGTCAATATCAATCTCATATGTTTCTTAATTTTCCATACATAGTATGTATTTCTGGCCAAATTTATAATCTCATTAAATAACTTTAAAATCACAAAATCAATCATATAATCACTTTTTGCCATATTTTTTACTCTTCGTAAAATTCATCCTCAAAATTTTAATTGTCAGTATAGATTATCACTATAAATTTTATATCATAAATTTTACAAAACTCTTATTTGACTTAAAACATTAATGATAATAATTAGTTACACACAAATTCTTTCAAACTCGATATTTATTCTTCATTAGAGTTTGAATAATTATAATCTTTTGATAAAAAAAACTCCTCAAATGATTATTTGATAGTTTAAAATGTTTAACACACTTAAATTCAAAATATCTTTTAACACACTTAAATTCAAACTTTTAATTTCTTAGACATATACAATCATACTTAACTTATTACTCATTGTTCTCCAATTCAACACCTCATATATCTACTATACATTATAATCTCATATAACTCCATAAACAATTATAATATATTCAACATCAATTATTTAAATGATTTTAATAATGAATGAATTAAAAAAAAATTATTGAATCTTAACATAGATAGTAAATCCTTCTAATGTATGCCTATAATTAATAGCTACATGACATTTACAATAAATATAATAATTTTAAATGGTCAATAAATGTAATACAAGTAACTATATAAATATAAAATACATAATTCCTATATGAAAACATTAATTATGAAACCAAACAGGATGCAAAAAATGAATAGGTAAAACAAAAAGATTTAAAAAGGTAATGAATTTAATATATTAAAAGACAATTGATCAAATAAAAGAAAACATTTACAAAGATAAAAAAATTGAAGTAGATATAAAAAAGTCTTTAATAGAGAAAACTTTTAATAATTTCAAGTTCAATGAATTTATAACTCTGATATCACCTTTATTGCAATCTAACTCTGAGAGTCATGATTAGGGGTAGACATTTAATTTAAACATAAACGAACCAAAACAATTGAAAATTGAATTGTGAAAAAAATATAAACTGAACCAAACTAAATGAATTTATTAATTGAGCCTAACCGAATTGATTTGATTTGATTTAAATTTGATTTAGGTTGATTTAAATTGGATTTTTTAAAATTATTTTTAAAATATTTCAATATATAATAATTCTTATAATATATTTAATATGAATAATATATTTAATAGATTTTTATATATTTTTAATATAAATAACAAAATTTGAATATAGTTCAATTATTTTGATTTGATTTAATATATGTTCAACATAATTTAGTTTAGTTATATTAAAAATTCGATCGGTTTGTTCAATCAAAATTTTTTATCTAAAAATAGAACCGAATTGAATTAACTAAAATTTTTTAAAAAAGCAAACTAAAATTATATTTAAATTGGACTAAGCAAATCAAATCGATTTGATTTGATAAAATTTTTAGTTTCTACCGAAATATGTCCACCTCTAGTCGTGACCACACAACTAAGTAAAGAAAAACATTAATTTTAGGTAATAATATTCTTATGAGTTATTTTAAAATATTTTCAGTGCATTAATGATAACTTGTCATATGCTATGTGTTAATTACTATATAATATTTTATTCACATATCTAAAATAAAGAAAACAGTATTTGAGATCTAAAAGAATCCTCTATTAGAGAAAAATAATAAACATTTTGAATCAAATAAGTAAAATTTGAAAGCAATATACATATTAATTTTAATAGCTCGACTTAGAGAAAGAAGTAGCCTCGCTTGATAATAATTAAACCTTGCAAAACTGAGTTATGAATGAGTGAACATAATTATGACTTGATGAAACATTGTATGAGGTAAAGAACATTCTAATATCATATAATTTATATTCAAATGATAAATACAACAAACACTACATGATTAAATTTAAGTAGTTTTTAGTAGCATTTAACATATAAGGTTCAAGTATAACATATGATACTCTCTAGCCATGTATAACATATAATCATTTAAGAATAATATGAAGTATATACTAAATCTTTTGCCATGGGTCAAAATCCATATAATATATGTACATATAATTCATGGGATGTTTTGAGACTTACCATTGTGGCTGGTTTGGCTAGGTCTTCTTAGATTGAGGAGGTTGCCTCAAGTGGATTTGGTTTGGTTCTTGCAAGACAACAATGGTGAGAAGATATGTTTGATTAGTTACTGGAAGCTCACTCTAATGATTAGGTCAATGAATCTACCTAAGAGACAAAATACATAAGTATAAGAATGTAAAGTGAGAATAATGTTGAACTAAGTCTTGTTTTGATGATCACGAATACATCTAAGAGCTAACCTTTATCCAAGTTATCTGTATGAATTCTTGCAGGTACATTAACTAATTAAATCATTATGATTGAAGAGTTATGTTTGAAAACTCTAAGTACTAAGAAGGCAAAGATCAATCAAACTAAACTTAATAGTCCAATGGGTGTTGCCATAATTCAATAGGTGTTGTGACTCTAGCAATAGGCATTGAATGAACTCAACAAGCATTAAAATATCACCCTAGCAATAAGCAAAGTCTTTTGGATCTCATAAGAGGCATTGTCCTCTACTACAATAGGAATTGGATAACTCAAACACATGAGAATTGCACAATGAACTTCATAATAGGCATTGCAATTTCACGATAAGCGTGGTTCTTGATATCTCAACAAGTGTTGCATTTTCGCAATAGGTGTTGGACCAACTGACTTAAATTGAGCTAAACTCTTAAGATTTCAAAACGGGCATTAGATCCCACCAATAAGTGTTGGAAAAAAGCTCTTTAGAGTGAGTTAAAGTTTCTAGACCCTCAAACGAGGCACTTTCAATAACGCAACAAGCATTAAAGATGTTCAATGGGTATTGAAAGTTCACAAACAGTAGTTGATGTATTATTGAAGATCTTAAAAAATAGAGGATTAAGTTCACACCTTCCTGAAAATCTACAAGGGGCATTACTCATATCTTAACAAGGGGTTGATGTTGAAGTCCAATAGGCGTTGAGAATATGTGACAACCACTGAAGATTAGTTGAATAAGAAAATGAGAAAGTCAAAAGAGGGGTGTTGAGACAAACTTCTTTAACGGCTAGTCCCAATGACCGTGAAAGTTCTATTTTGCTTGACAATCACCCATTTTCAAGAAATCAATGATGATTGATGACTCAACAATAGGTTTGGAGAATTTCCAACAAGCGTTGAGTGTCTACATCTGTGATATGAAGTGACAGCTTTCTTTCTAATGGCTAATTCTTTATTTCAACTTATAAAAAGACCAGCTCTCAATAGAAGCAAATAGGAAAAATTATTCCATTAAGCGAGTATTCTATTATGAAAGCTATTTTCAAATAAAAAAGGTTAATTAAAAGTGATCTAACAATCATGAGAAGATTATTATTTAAAGCTTGCAAGTGTCATCTTCAAAATAGAGTTTGAAGAACAAGCTTCCTAGAAATTTTGTCAGTACTTTTAAACAAATCAAGCATACTTATGAGTGTACCTTAAAACTATTTTATTACTTGAGTGAGAGAGTTGTCCTTATCTTTAAAGTTGTACTTTGTTTGAGAAAACCCTTGATTAGGAAATCTTGAAAACTATACTTTGTGAAAGGTTTAAGGTAGTTCTTGTAAACTACTTTGGAAAAAGATTTTAGTGGCACTAATAAGTATACTTGTAATGTCCTAGTAGCTCTTAAAAACTACTATTGTAAAGGTGGTTAATAGAACCTTAAACTATCTTGATAGTGAAGGCTCTAGTGGGTATAGTAGAGGAGAGGACGTAAGGAAGTTGTGCTAAACCTCTATAAATCTCGTGTCTTGATTGTTCATTCTTTTTCACACATTTTTTCTTTTTAATTATTTACCATTGCCTTATTCAAACCCCCTTTCTAGGGCACTAAGAGATAATAAATGGTATCAGAGCTAGTTTCTTCATCAAAACTTAGGTGCTCAGAGCAAAGATCATGACAAGTCATGAAAAATCACAATCCATCCACTAGAAGAGAGGTTGTAAGAGTTAACTCATCTACTATGGATGCAATGAGAAAGTGCGTATAAAATCAGATTGTCCCATGGTTAAGAAGAGTAAGTTTTCTACTAGAAAACACACCTCAAAGAAAGGAAAGGAATTGTACAAAGTTACTTAGGTTGACACTAGTGACTCTAAACCTGATGAGGTGGAAACAAGAAAGGAGTTAGCTAACCTTTGTCTTATGGCAACTGAGGAGTAATAAGATGAATCTCTAAGTGAACACTCATCCAACAGTCAAAGTAACAGTGATGGTAACTAATTTATTCCTACTTTAGAGATGAATTGCATTCTATAATCACTAAGCTCACTATGAAAGTTGAGACTCTTAAGTCTAACACTTCATCTCTTAAAAAAGAGAACAAATCTTTAAAAGATTATTTTAAGGGTCAAGAAACTTTAGCTAAGGAGGTTAAGTCTCTTATAATTGAGAACCTTAAGCTTGAGGAAAGCCTCAATAAGTTCACTAGGAAAGGAGAAGTTAGGCTTCATCCTTGAGGTTCAAAGGAGTTCATCCATCAAACATGGATTCAACTACAATGCCTCTACTTCAGCTGCTCCTTCCACCTTCAAAATAATATTTGTTAAGGCTAAGGAAGATAATGCTCCTAAAACCATAAGAATGCCAAAATTTTTTGTGAAGGGAAATGCCAAGATAAATGGCACAAAGGGTAAGTCCCAACATATTCACACACATTTGAAACATGCTCCTCTTATAGCAAATTATGCTTATATGTACCATTCATACAAGCCTAAGAGACAAGGTGTGCAAAGACACAAATATTGGCATAATTATGAACATAAACACATACACCATAAAAGAATTGCTCATATGAGAAATGCTCTTAGACATATTGCTTAAGGGAGTTATAAGTCTCATAAACATTATGTACATGTTCCACCTAAAAGTAGGACACTAGCTCACTTTGATAGTGATTATTTTTACTGTGGTATTTATGGCCACCTTGCCTATCATTGCTATTATAGAAGGCATGATGAACAGTTAGAAAGAGCTAACCCCCTCGGACCCAAGAACGTTTGGGTACCTAAGACATAACTCTCTTTGTTTTGTAGATGCGCTTCAAATTCTAGGTCAGAGAGCAAGAGTGGTATCTTGATAATGGATGTTCAAATTACATGACAAGAGAAAGGAAGTTCTTCACATAATTGGAGAAGATTAGAGGAATTGGAAACATGTCTTTTGGAGACAATGGTAAAGCCAAACTTATTAGCATAGGAAAAATTGATAAGGATGATGATTCATCTATCATTGATAAAGTACTGCTTACTGATGGAATCAAACACAATTTGTTGCGTGTAAGTCAATTGTGTGACAAAGGCCTTAGAGTTATTTATGTTTGAACCACAAACATGCTATGTGTTTTATTCATTGGCAAAAGAGTTCATAATATTTATGTGATTGATTTAAATTCTTTTGTTAACCACAATGCAAAGTTTTTAGTCTCTATAGTGGATGAAGGTAAAACTTGGCATAGAAGGCTAAGACATGCTAGCATAGAACTCCTCAATAATCTAATGAGAAGAAATTAAGTTGAAGGCCTACCTGAAATCAAGTATGCAAAGTAAGGAGTTTGTAAAGCATGTCAAAGAGGTAAACAAATCAAATTTCATTTAAAGCTAAGAATAAGGTAAGTTCTTCTAAACCATTGCAATTGCTTCAAGTGGATCTATTTGGACCCACTAAAGTATCTAGCTTGGGAGGTATGATTTATGCATTCATAACAGTAGATGATTACTCTATATATACTTAGGTATTATTCCTCCCTTATAAGAATTCTTATTTTGATACTTTTAAGACCTTTACCAAGAGAATTCAAAACCAAAAGTATTTCGAAATCTCTTATATTAAAAGTGACCATGGAGGAGAGTTTGAGAATGCTTGGTTTCATAGCTTTTGTGATAAGTATGGTATCTCACAAAATTTCTCAACTCCTAGAACACCACAATAGAATGGTGTGGTAGAAAAAAGAATAGAACTCTTCAAGAAATGGCTAGAACCATATTTATTAGCCCTTGAGCACCAAGAAGGGGGGTTGAATTGGTGGGAATTGAAAAAATTTAGAGGGAAGATAATGAATTTGGAGATTAAAGGAGAAGGAGAAGAAATTAATACATAATATTTTATAGTGGTTCAGGTGTAATGAACCCTACATCCACTCTCAAATTCTTCACAATTAGGTGTTCTACTATCACTATATGGTATTTTCAAGCTCACACCAAACTTGTATACTTTGTGTTTTATGGCTCACACACAACCTTACAATTTGTGTTTTAAAGCTCATAGCAAACACCTCTTAAGTATTTTCCAAAGGCTTACACTTAACCTATTACAAGAGTTTTACAGTGAGGCTAACTCTTAAACCCGATTAAAATGGTGTTTAATGCTTACACCCAACAATATCAACTCACATACAAGGAATTTAAGGTTCAGAAATAAAATTATAAGAGTTTGGTTATATTGAATGCTATTCTCTTTCGTTTATGTCTGTTTGGCAGAGTATTTATAGGCAATAGCCACCAAAGAGATGTTACAATGAAACTATGCCCAAATCTCTAAGGTAAACTAGGTAGATTTTGCATTAAATGCCTATCAGACTAATTTCGAGGTCGTGACTGGAATGTCGCGATAGTGAATTGCCACTTTGTGCTAAGAATGCTGAAATTGTGATGGAAAATCCCATTTGTATCTAACAACTAGTCCACATGGCATGTTGTTTTTGGTATTCCAAGAAAAATAATTATTGTGTTAATCCTGTTAGCCAAATGTCGCAGTTGTGATTTAAGTTCTTTTTGGATGTGACTATAACCACAAATCTTTCTGTTTGGTGAAGTAGAAATTGCTTTAACAGGTCGCAGTCTCGAAATCTTTTTCACCCTTGCAAATTTTAATATGTCAATAGTTATCTTGGACACTTGACAAGCTTTGGTTACAAACTTGATTCCCTCCATTCAATTACAAAAGTCGTAGTTGCGACTAAGAACGTAATTGTCACCATAAATTATAATGTATGAATAACATGTCTTTCTCTGCAAGGTTGTGGCTATGATTCACTCTTTGTTAGTCCTTCTAGTTCAAGTTCATCCATTCTTATTGCAACATCGCAATTGTGAGTTATAGGTTTTTGACCGCGAATTGGTATGCCTTTCACAATGTTTGAGATTTAGACTCTCATCTAACTTCCAATGCAATCCTATCTTAAAAATTGCAAAATCAACACTTAAAAAGATTTTAGAAGTTATCAATTTACATGTCAAGATCAAAAGCCACTTGACCTAGGTTTGACCAACCTAGTCCAACAATCTCCCCCTTTTTGATTTTGACAACTTGGCTTGATTTTGCATAGGGTAATAAATTGCATAAGTGTGAAGTTGATATGGTTAATGCTAATAAATTTGAAAATAAGTGGCTAAGTTTAATAAAAATTTAGATTGATTGCTCCTCCTTAACTTATGCTTCCCTTTGATTATGTCATGCAATATACTCTATCCCCTTTTGTCAAAATCAAAAAGAGAATATAAAGGGATTTAAAAGGTAAGCATATGTGACATGATTCAAATAAGAATTTGTATAGAGTGATTAAAGTGAAGAGTAGTCACACTTCATGAACAAACATATCAAACAAAAATTACAAATAAATTTATTAATATAGTTAAACAAAGACATAAAGATATGAGATCAAAAACTTAAGCCATAAAACAAATAAAATAAATAACAATAAAAAAATTACAAGCCTAAAAAAGATCACTAAAAGATTGAAGAGCTATCATCATCTTCAGAGTCTTCAATTTCCTCATCTTAACCTCCATCACGTGTTTTATCCCCTTCTTCCACCTCTTGATCTTCTTCTTCTTCTAGATTATCCTTCCAATCCTTAAAATCTGAGAGCTGGAAAAGTGTTGCACCCACCTTCTCTTGAAGATCAACCGAGTCACTATAGAGGTCGGAAAGTAGAAGAAATCTCCTCTTGATCGTCCTTATTACTTTGTCCAATTTCTTATTAATTGAGGAAAAAAATGGTACATGACTTAGACTTTGGTTTAGGTTTAAGAGATGGGATTGGTTGAGCACCCTCATTTATCATAAGCCTTTTCCTCTTTGAAGCTTGAATAGTCTCATGCCTTTTGGCCCCAATTGATCCCAAGGTATAAATATAAGTGTAAGGGTGAATAGCCTTGGCATTAATGAAGTAGGGTAAATCAAGGAAATTATAGGATGCCAAATGTTTCTTAGTGAGGAATTTCTCATTCTCTTCATTAAAAACTCCTAATAGTGCTAAATGGCTATGACATGATAAGGTAGAAGGAATTAACTTTTGGCTTCGTACTCATGTGAATCAATTGATCCATAAGGGATCGAACGGTTTGGATAGGTTTTTTTTAGTTTCATAAAACAAAAATGTTAGGTCTTTTTGGGAGACCTTTTCATTCTCATCACTTCTGGCATTAACAGAAAAAGTGATAATATAGTGAATAAGCTAATTTGAAAGGGTGTGAATATATTTAGGCAGAGATGTTTTGGGGACATGTTTTGTTTTGATGGAAATTTCATACCAAAATTCAGAGTAGATGATGTTAAGTGCATAGATCATAAAAGGGATATCATCCCCCACTTGAAGATTGAAAAGGTTAGAGATTTGTTCAAAGGTGATAAAGTAAGGGTCTCTAAATGCCCAAAAAACTAACCTGTACTTACCTTCTTTTGATTCTGCTCTTCAGCTTAAAGGGACCGTACACATGAACTCCTTAACAATTTATTTGCATCTGGGTTCATCTCTAAAGATGAACTCATTCCAGCCCAAGTTGGATAGGAAGACATGAATTTCATCCTTGATTCCAAGGGATTCAAGGAGAAAGGTAAAGGAAATCTTATTTGGTTGGATTATTTTGTTAGAATTGGCTTTGTATCAGTCTTTCTCCTCTTTTGTTATTCCTTTCATTAAGTCAAGGGCAGGAGGACCATAAGAGCCCTTGCCTTTTTCTGCTCTAGGAAGCGTCTTGGGTGCTATGATAGAAGTTAGGATAAAGTATTAGGTTTGGGAGAAGAAATTGGAGATAGATGAAGAGAAATGAAGAGGTGTTGGAATGGTTTAAATAAAGGTAAAAATTTGATGAAAAATGGTAACAAACGCTTAAATTTAAATGAGGGGGTGGCATTAGTTAGCAGTTGAATCAATTAATGTTTGGCAGTTACTCTAATTCGCAATCGTGAACCTTAAGTCATGATTGATAATTACAAAATTTATGAGTAACGGTTAAGAATTCCTTAGAAACCGAAGGAATCAATGGTCAAAACTTTTAAATTTTGAAAAAATTTACAGTGGCAATCTAAAATCAGGATAATGAATTAAAAGTGCGATAGAAAGTTGATGAGTGCTTGTAAATTGCGACTGTAATTTTATCATAGCAGTCACAAATTATAAAGCAAAATAAAAGGAAAGAGAAAAAGAAAAATGGTCTTTTTATATATGTACCACTTAATGTAATGATGGTTAATTCAAGCAAATTTGCATAAAGAATTAAATCATGCAAAGTAATTAAAATACATCTATATCAAACACATCATTCAATCAATCAAAACAACAAACTCAATAAGGAACATTCTATAAGATCTATTTCACGTAAGGGAGCTTCCATCAAACATTGCTAACTCTCTCTTAATGATGTTCATTCTTTCTTCATTAAAGGGTTTAGTGAAACTATCCATAAATTGATGATTGGGGTGAATAAACTTTAATACCATATTACCATTTCAGACATGATCTTTAAGAAAATGATGCCTAAGGTTAATTTATTTGCTCCTAAAGTGTTGGATGAGATTTTTTGAAAGATTTATTGTACTTGTGTTGTCACATTTTATAGGAATGTGATCAATAACTTTACCATAATCCTTGAGTTGTTATTTCATGTAAAAAACATGGGTGCAACAACCACCTAGCGCTACATATTATGCTTCTGCAGTGGATAAACAACTAAAACTTGTTTCTTACAAAACCATGAAAGTAAACATTTTTTTATAAATTGATAAGTTCTAGAAGTGCTTTTTCTATCTAATAAGCTACCAATATAATCCATATCTAAATACTTAAAAGACCAAAAGATGAATTCTTAGAATACCATAATCCTAAATCCTAAGCGCAATGTGCCATGTAAATACTTAGGACTCATTTTAACATCACTTAAATAAGATTCCATAGGGCGGGCCATGATTGAAACCTAGCGCAAACGAATACACTAAACATAATGTCAGGTCCAGAGGTAGTGAGATAGAGAAGAGAACCAATCATACCTCTATACCTCTTTTCATCAATTGGCTCACCTGATTCATCTTTGTCTAGTTTGATGGTAGAACTCATTGGTATCTTTGCTACTTTACATCCATCCATGCCAAATTTCTTTTAGAAGATCTTTTGTGTACTTGGCTTGGTTGATGAAGATGTCATCTTTAGTTTGCTTGATTTATAGACCAAGGAAGAATTTGAGCTCTCTCAATATGCTTATCTCAAATTCTTTAGTCATACACTTGACAAAATCCTTACAAAGGGATTCATTAGTAGTACTAAACAAAATATCATCAACATATATTTATACAATGAGTGTATCTTGATTGTAGTTTTTGACAAACAAGTAGTATCAGCCTTCCCTTTCTCAAAATCATTTTGCTAAAAAAATGAGCTAAGCCTTTTGTACTAAGCTCTTAGAGCTTGTTTCAAACCATATGAGGCTTTAGTTAATTTATAAACATGATTTGGAAAAATGTAAGATTCAAAACCCGGAGGTTGTTCAACATAAACTTCCTCCTCAATGAGACCATTTAAAAAACCATTTTTAACGTCCATTTGAAAAAGTTTAATGTTCATGTGACATGCATAAGCTAAGAGAATCCTAAAGGCCTTTAATCTTGCTATGGGGCCTTAGGTTTCATCAATATCAATGCCTTCCTCTTGGTTGTGCTCCTTTGCAACCAATCTAGCTTTATTTCTAGTAATGAAACCTTTATCATCTAACTTCTTCCTAAACACCCACTTACATCCTACAATAGAGTGCATTTTAGGCTCAAGAATAAGTTCCCATACTTTGTTTCTCTCAAATTGGTGAGTTTCTCTTACATGGCAATTACCCAACTTTGATAGTCAAGAGCCTCATCAACTGATTTTAGCTCAAATTGAGAAAAAATGCAAGATTGTTTTCTAATGCATGAAGTTGAGATCTAGTACTTACTCCCTTGGATGTATCACCAATAATTAGATCCTTTGGGTGATGTTTGCAGAATCTCCAATCCTTGGGAAGATGTTGAGTTGGAATCTCTGCTTGTTGTGGTTGGGATTCCTTTTCTTCTTTTGATGACTTGTTTTGATCAAGGTCTATAACCATTTCTCTTGAAGTTCACTCTAACTCCATTTTCTCAAAGTCACCTGCAAGAATATTAGCAAGAGAACCTTTTCAAAGATCAAGTTTACTAGATTTATCAAACATAATGTTCATTGACTCATCAATAACCATAGTACTTTTATTAAATACCCTATAGGCTTTACTAGAGGTGGAATAACCCAGAAAATTACCTTCATTTATCTTAGAATCAAATTTTCTAATTTTCTCCTTAGTATTTAAGATGTATTATTTGCACCTAAAAACTTTTAGGTATGATATCTCTGGTTTTCTATCATTTTAAATCTCATAAGAAGTTTTATTAAAAATAGGCCTTTTGAAAACATGATTAGCAATATAGCAAAAAGTATTGATCGCTTTGACCCAAAAGTAACTAGGCAAGGAGTACTCATTGAGCATGGTTCTAGCCATCTCTACTAGTGTTCTAGGAGTTGAAAAGTTATGAGAAATCTCATTATCTAGGCAATAAGTTTCGAAAGATTCATTTTGAAATTCCTTTCCATGGTCACTCTTTATTAATGAAATGAAGTAACCTTTTTCATTTTGAGCTTTTTTGTAAAACTATTAAAAGCATCAAAAGTGTCATTCTTATGAGCTAGAAAGGACACCCAAGTAAACCTAGAGTAATCATTAACTAGGACATGCATAATACTTTCCACCTAAACTAGCACTCCTAGTAGGTCTAACTAAGTCCATATGGATAAGTTGAAGAGGTTTATATGTACTTACAACATTCTTTGCTTTAAATGAAGATTAATATTGCTTTCCCATTTGGCATGGTCTACATGTCTTATCTTTCGAGAATTTTAAGCTTGGGAAGTCCTTCCACTAGCTTTCCTTTAGATAAGCTTTATAAGAGCTCTATGCTAGCATGACCAAGTCTTCTATGCCAAAGCCAACCTCATTGCTAAGGGACATAAGACACTTGAAAGATTGATTAGCTAAATTATCTAGGTTAATTAAGTAGGTATTTTCCCTCCTTTTACCCTTGAAGATTACCTTTTCATTCACCAAAGTTGTAACTCGACACTCTCTAAGGTCAAAGGTGACTTTGTTACCAATATCACATAATTGACTTACATTAAGAAAATTGTGTTGTAAACCATTTACTAAAAGAACATTATCAATAAGTGAATAATCATTCTTACCAATTGCTCCAATGTAAATTACCTTACCCTTGGCATTGTTCTTGAAAGTGACATTGCCACCTTTCTTCTCTGTTATGGCTATGAATAGCTTTTTATTGCTCGTCGTATGCTTTGAGCACTCACTATCCACATGCCAATTATTATCTTAATTAATGACTGCCATATAATCCTACACAATACAAACAAATCACTTTTGTTTAAGTACCTAAGCATATTTGGGCCCTTAGGGGTTAGGCCTTAAAGGGTTCTCTAATTTGAGATGAGCCTTCCTAATGTAGCAAAAGATGTTTATATGACCAAACCTCATGCAATAATGACATTGGAGTTTATAATTATGAGTCTTTCTCCTATGCATATCTTTAGTATGAGTAGTAATCCTTCTCATACTATGATGATGTGAGTGTGAGCATGTGTATGAATGATTAGAGAAGAAGAAAATTTTTTTTATCTGTGTTAGGCTGAACATGTTTGTTAGTGTAGATGAATGCATTATTAGCATTTTTAGGCTTAGGCTTTGAGCCTTGATGTGCTTTTCCCTTGCCCTTGGGCATTGGTGGCTTAGTGATATAAGCACTCTTCCTCCCTTCTTCCTCAATACTAGATATTTGTGGTGCTGAAGTGTTAATGAAAGTAGTGAGAAGGGGAGTAGATGATAAGGAGGCTCCATTGAAGGCAAGACCATGTCTTACTAGAGGGGTCTTTAAGATACAATTAATGTATCTAAAGCTTCCTTCCCTTTGTGAAACTTAGAAATGAAATTTCTAAGCTCAATTACCTCTGCTTTTAAGGTATCATTTTCCTTTTTCAAGGAGTTTAGAAAAGAGGAAGTTTTAGTAAGACTTTCAATAGATTTTTTGAGTTCTTCATTTGAAGTCCTCAATTCACTTTCAAGCTCTTTAATTGAGTTAAACTCATTTTCCAATTTTAACCATTTCTATTTGAGTTCTATCTTTTCTTCTTCTTATCAACTCCTTGGTTCTTCTAAAAAATATGGCTAGCGCCTCCTATTCTTTTTCACTATCATCATCACTTTAGACAACCTCTACTTCTTTGTCTTTAGATGGGGATTTGAGAGCCAAAGTCTTTTTCTCTAATTTATCAATCTTGTCCCCTTACTATTTCATCTTCTTCATCTCCTTATCCTTTTTTAAGGCTAGCTCATGAGTGAAAAAGCTTACCTATGAGGTCATCTATTGGCGCTTTTCCAATTTCTAGATTTGACTCTTATATACTACATACCCTAGCACCAAACTTTTCAAGAGGTAAGCATTTAAGTATTTTGGTATTTACCACATGATTGGTGAGTATTCTACCTAATTTATTCATGTTTGTGATGATGGATAAAGTTTATTCGTCATATAAGTGATGTTTTTGCTGTCTTTCATCATGAATGCTCCCATTCTGTCACATACATCTATAATCTGATGGATTTCACCAAGGTTGTGCCTTTATGGTAATTCTCCAAAGGTTTCCAAATTCCATGGATTGCGAGGCAATGTTGTACTCTTCCTATTTCTTCCATTGACAAAGAACTAAGAAGGATTACCATTACCCTTTTGTTTCTTCCATTTGATCTTCTATGAGCTTCCACCCATTCTTCCCTTGGGATTAACTCTTCACTTCCATTAACCACCTTAGTTGGAGGCTTCCATTCTTTTGTCACAATATCCCAAAGGTCTACCACATCACTGTCCAAATATATCTCTATCCTATACTTACAATGTGTGTAGTCGGATCCATCAAAATATGCCTTGAGATGGGTATGGATTCCTTCTTATGCCATATGTCTTTGCTCAATAAATTAAGAGTTTTAATAAAAACTTGGCTCTGATACCACTAGTTGGCCCTTGAACACTAAGAAATGAGGTTGAATTGATGGGAATTTAAAAAATTTAGAGGGAAGATAATGAATTTAGAGATTAAAGAAGAAGGAGAAGAGATGAACACATAATGTTTTATTGTGGTTCGGGTGTTATTAAACCCTATGTCTACTCACCAATTATTTACAATTAGGTGTTCTACTAGCATCAAATGGTGTTTTCAAGCTCACACCAAACTTGTACACTTTATGTTTATGGCTCACACTCAACTTTACAATTTATGTTTTAAGGCTCACACAAAAAACCTCTCAAGTGTTTTTCAAGGGCTTGCACTTAACCTATTACAAGCATTTTATAGCTATGCTAACTCTCTAACACTATTACAATGGTGTTTAATGCTTACACCTAATAATATCAACTCACATACAAAGAATTGAAGGTTGAGAAACAAAATTGCAAGAGTTTGGCTATATTCAATGTTATGTTCTTGCATTTATGTCTGTTTGTTAGGGTATTTATAAGCAATGACCACTAAAGAGACGTTACAAAGAAACTATGTCTAAATCTCTAAGGTGAGTTAGGCATATTTTGCATTAAATGTTTGTCACACTAATTTCATGATTGTGATTGGCATGTGGTGATCACAAATTGCCACTTTATGTTAAGAAAACTAAAATTGCGGTAGAGAACCCCATTTATATCTACAACTAGTCCATATGGCATGTTGTTATTGGTCTTTCAAGAAAAATAGCCATTTCGTTCATCTAACTAACCAAAAGTTGCAATCGCGATTTAAGATCTTATTGGGTTCAACTGTGATCGTGAATCCTTTTGTTTAGGGAAGTAGAAATTGCTTCAACAGGTTATAGTCTCAAAAGCTATTTGACCCTCACAAAATTTGATATGTCAATGGTTATCTTGGGCATTTGACAAGCTTTGGTTGTAGACTTGGTTCCCTCCATTCAACTGTAAATGTCGTGATCGCGACTAAGAACGCGATTATTGTTGTAAATCAAGTTGTATGAATATCATGTCTTTCTTAGCAAGGTCAAGACTATGATTTGCTCCCTGAATCCGTCTAGTTCAAGTTCATCCATTCTTATTACAATGTTGCAGTCATGAATTATAGGTTTTTGACCACGAATTAGTATGCCTTTCATAATATTCAAGATTTAGACTTCCATCTAACTTTCAATGTAAACCTATCTTAAAAACTGCAAAATCAACACTTAAAAAAAAGATGTTAGAACTTATCAATTTACATGGTCAAGATCAAAAGAGACCTTTGACCTAGGTTTGACCAATCTAGACTAAAAATATTGAATGAGTATAAACTTCCTAAGTACTTTTGGCCTGAAGCTGTAAATATTTCATGTTATTTCTTAAATAAAGTCTTGGTGAGATCCTTGTTAAAGAAAACTCCTTATGAATTATGGAACAATATGAAACCTAAGATTGCTTACTTTAGGGTCTTTGATTGTAAGTGTTTTATTCTAAATCTAAAGACAACCTTAGCAAATTTGACTTTAATTTCGATGAAGAAATTTTCCTTGAATACTCTACTACCAACAAAGGGAATAAAGTCTAAGATAAGAGAACACTTATTGTAGAGGACTCTATGCAAATTGTATTTAATGAATCTGACCCCATTTCTTTAAGAAAAGAAGAATGTATTGATGATCTTGCAAGTCCTATGAGTGACATAAACATTAGAAAAGAAGGGAATAATATGGATAAGGCACAAGACATGAGGAATAATGGAAATGAAGATCCACCTCTTTCTACGTTTAGTGAAGAGCAAACTCAACTAGAAAAGGACTATATTTTTTATGAAAGATCATCTAAGAGATCTTATCATTAGTGATCCATCAAGTCAAGTAATAAATGCATGCACTAATCTCATTTTTGTATTCCTTATAGAGCTTAAGACCATAGATGAGGCCATTAAAGATGAACATTGAGTTCTTGCTGTGCAAGATGAACTCAATCAATTTGAGAGGAACAAAATATGGACTTTAGTTCCTAGATCTCATAATCATTCCATTGTTTAAACTAAATGGGTCTTTAGAAATAAACTTGATGAACATGGAATTATTGTTAGAAATAAGGCTCAGTTAGTAGCCAAATGCTATAACAAAGAAGAAGGAATTGACTTTGATGAGACCTTTGCACTTGTAGCTAGACTTAAAACTATTAGAATTTTACTTGCATTTGCATCTCGCATGAATTTTAAGTTATATCAAATGGATGTCAAAAGTGTTTTTTTGAATGGGTACATTGATGAGGAAATATATCTTGAATAACCCCCTGGTTTTGAAGGCCATTGCTTTCTTAACCATGTGTTCAAGCTCACTAAAGCCTTTTATTGCTTGAAGTAAACTCAAAGAGCTTGGTATGAGAAGTTGAGCAACTTTATAGTAGAGAAAGGTTTCTCCAAAGGTTTAGTAAACACAACTTTCTTTTCTAAGGAAAAGAATGAGGACCTATTATTAATACAAATGTATATGATGTTATCATATTTAGTGCGACTAATGTTGGCTTATGTGAAGATTTCTCCAAAGTAATAAAAAGTGAGTTTGAAATGAGCATAATGGGAGAACTCAAATTCTTCCTTAGATTACAAATCAAGTAAGGAAAGGAAGGAATCGTCATCAATCAAGCTAAATATACATAAGAACTAATCAAAAGATTTGGCATGAAAAATAACAAACCATGTAAAGATATAGGCTAGTTGAAGAGGTTGAGGAGTTAATGGTCAAGATTGGATGACAATTATTTTGCCAGCTTAAAGAACCCTACTAACTAGAACTCACAGTGGAATTCCGTACCACTTTAGAAGTATTGGGCAGTGATTGTGAAGTGTATGCTTAAGAAGGCGCTATAATGTTGAGGTTATTTAGGAAGAAGTACACATCAGACTAAATGACTTGGCAAAGTTGATGTCAACCAATTCTGAAAGTCCATTACTGATGGAAAAAACAACTACAAAAACAGTAAGGCTTTCAAGATCAAGAGTTAAGCCTTAAGGATTGGCCACAGGTTCATCACTTGGAATGTAAATGGAAGAGGTCAATCTAATGGAAACTGCACTATAACATATCTCTTCTATCTTTGGTGCATGATGAATAAATAAAAGGTGAATACTCCCTTGTTATTGATGCAAAGAGTAAATTGACAAATAGATAAGACAGATGAATTTATTATGGCTCAATATATCATAAGGATTTCAAAATTTGTGAAAGTAATCCCTTAATCTGAAGAAGAGCTTGAAAAAAAAAATATAGTGTTGGAAAAGTTGCCTTATAATGAGCCCATTTGTGAGAAGATGATGCTGAGCATGGGGATCTTGCAAAGACTTGATACTGGATTGATTAAAAGGGTATATGCGGAAGGTGATATTCCTCAAGAGGAAGAGGAAAATAAGGATGTTGAATAAGCTATCAGGGAAGGGGTTGCAGCAGAAGGAATTGGAACTAGTGCACCTACTACATTTACTCCATTTCTCACTCGCTTTGAGTGGAAGGTGCTTAAGCAGTTGGAAACTTTTACTAATGTTGTTTAAAGAGTTGAGTCCTCTACTAACACTAGAAAATTCAAAGACTTCAAAAAGAAATGAAAGACATCAACCAAACACGAGATTGGATAGTAGAAGGGTTGAACCTGCAACCAGAGACTCTAAGTACTAACAACCAATAAGAGGTTCCACCTAAACTAGATGAAACAAATGAGCCTAAGGAACAAGAGTCCAAGGAGCTAGTAGAGCCCAAGAATCAAGGGCACCATCCCTATAACCTCACGCTCAAACTATTCCCCCTCCATTTTAAACCTTACCCCTCATGATGCATATTTATTTTGTTTCTTTTGTCCTTGTTTTCAAAAATAGTTGATGTAATGTGCAACATTTCTTTTGCAATGAAAAGTTTACTTTTTGTCTATATTGTTGTTTGATTTTTTTTATTACTATTGCCATTGATGTTTATTTCTTTTTGATAATGACAAAGGGGGAGAAACAGAAATGTAAACTTAATATGGAGAACAAAAATGTGCACTTAATATAATGGTGCATATAATATTAGCTTAAAGAAGAGTAATATGAGCAAATTGTTTATGAGCAAACTATTAGGAAATCAAATTGTTTGAACATATTGACATGTTTAAGGGTGATTTAGAGATTGATTAACTTTATATGATGTGCACCTATTGGTTTTATAAGATTGATTAAATTTGCTAGATTGTTTGCCATCATAAAAAAAGGGGAGATTGTTGAACAAAGTCTTATTTTGTTGATCACAAACACATCTAAGAGCAAACTTTTTTCCAAGTTATCTGTATAAATCCTTAGAGGTACATCAATTCATTGAACTATGATGATTGGATAAAAAGTTATATTTGAGATAAAGAGTTATATTTGAAAACTCTAAGTATTAAGAGAGTAAATATCAATGAAACTAAGTATGACAGTCTAATTGGTGTTGCCATAATTCAACAGGCATTGTGACTCTAGCAATAGGCATTGAATGAACTCAACATGCATTAGAATATCACCTTAACAATAAGCAAGGCCTTATGGATCTCATAACAGATGTTGTCCTCTACTATAACAAGCGTTGGATAACTCAAACATATGAGCTATGCACATTGACCTTTTCAACGGGAATGGTTCTTGATTTCTTAATAGGTGTTGTATTTTTGTAATAGGCATTAGATCAAATGACTTAAATTGAGCTAAACTCTTAAGATTTTGGAATGGGTGTTGGATCCCACCAATAAGCATTGGAAAAGCTCCATAGAATGAGCTAATGTTTTTGGACCCTCTAATAAGGCACTCTAAATAATGCAACAAGAGTTGAGAATATTCAACGGGTATTGGAAGTTCACTAATACTGTTGAAGATCTTGAAAAACAAAGCATTAAGTTCACACCTTATTGAAAATCTATAATGAGCCTTGTTCATATCTCAACAGGGGTTGATGTTGAAGTCCAATAGGCATTGAGAATATCCAACAACCATTAAAGATTAGTTGAATAAACAAATAAGGAGCATTATGACAAACCTCTCTTTAACTGTTATTCGTTAGTACCAATGATTGTTAAAGTTATATTTTGCTTGATAATCACCCATTTTCAAGAAATCAATAATGGTTGATGATTCAACAATAGGAATGGAGAATGTCCAACATGTGTTGAGTATCTACATTTATGATATGAAGTGACTAACTTTCTTTCTAATGGCTAGTTCTTTATTTCAACATATAAAGGGACATACTCTTAACAAAAACAAATAGAGAAAACCATTTCATTAAGAGAGTATTCTATTGTGAAGGCTATTTTCAATTAAAAAGGGCGAATCAAGAGTGATCTAATAATCAATTGAAGATCATTGTTTAAAACTTGTAACTGTCATCTTCAAAACAAAATTTGAAGAACAAGCTTTTTAGAAATTTTCTCAATACTCTTAATTAGATCAAACATATTTTATAAGTACTTTAAAATGTTTTATTGCTTAAGTGATAGAGTTATCCTCATCTTTAAAGTTGTATTTTGTTTTAGAAAACCCTTAGTTAAGAGATCTTAAAAATCATACTTTGTGAAAGGTTTAAGGTTGTACCTAGAAACTACTTTGGGAAAAGGTTTTAGTAGCACCCATAAGCCTACTTATAACAACTTGGTAATGCTTGAAAACAACTATTGTAAAGGTAGTTGATAGACTTTAAGCTATCTTAATAGTGAAAGCTGTTGGCCCTAGTGCAGTAAGAAGGGGGGTTATATTGATGGCAAATTTGAAGTTTTTATTTTGGAGGAAGCACACAAGAATGAAAAATTTATAGAAAGGGTAGGACAATAATGAACATAAGAGTTTTACAGTGGTTCAGGTATTAACCAACCCTACATCCACTCTTTAATTCATCAATTGGGTATTTTACTCAATCTCTTGTATTTTAAAAGCTCACACTCAACTTAGTGTTTAGGCTCACACCAAACCTTACAAGTGTTTTTCCAAGGCTCACACTCAACCTAGTATTTTAGGCTCACACCAAACCTTGCAATTGTTTTCCTAAGGCTAACACTCAGCCTATACATGAGTTTTCTAAGGCTCACTCTCAAACCTATACAAGAGTTTTCTATATAAGGGCTAACTCTCAAATCTAACCTAAAAGGTGTTTAAAGCTCACACCAAACTATGTAGAAAGAAATAAAGAATTAAAGTTGAGAAATAACTTAGCAAGAGTTTTGGCACATATCAAATGGTTATCCTTTTGCATTAACATCAGTTTGGTGGAGTATTTATAGCCCACATCCACCAAAGAGATGTTACTCTAAAACTATCAACAAATCTTTAAGATGTACTAGGCAGATTCAACATTAAATGCTTATTAGGCTGAAGTCGTGGTCGCGAATTTCCAATTGCAGCTAAAAACACCATTTGTGTCTAACAGGTAGTCCGCATGTCAGTTGTTCGTTGGTCATCCAACAAAATATAGTCGTTGTGTTCTAACCACTCTCAAAAGTCGCGGTCACGAGATATCAATGCTTTGGGCACTACTGAGACGACGAATTCCTCTATGATTCAACCAAGGCTCCTTCAGCTGATTCACGATTGCGAATTCACCCGCGAATTCCTCTGTCCTAGCTTCAACCATTCTTATAGCAGTGTCACGGTCGTGACTTAGGGGATACCGATCGTGAATTCCTCTATTATTCTAAAAGATTGAGATTTTGGCTTCCATTGAAGATAACTCTTATAAACTATAAAAACAACACTTAAAATTGACATTAGGAATTTCAATCAATATTGTCAAGATTAAAAGAAAGCTTTGACTTAGGTTTGAATAACCTAGTCAAACAATCTCTCCCTTTTTGATTTTGACAATCTAGATTAAATATGCAATGGATAAGGAAACAATTATGCTACTAAGAGAATGATTGTGAAGTCATTCAAATCTTAAGTATGAAATTGCTCCCCCTCAATCTATACTCCCTTTTAGTTATTTTAATAAGATCATTGTCAATTTTATCTCCTCTTTTTGTATGTTCTAAACTTTGTATATTCAGTCAATTATCTCTCCCCCTTTGTCAAGATAAAAAAAGAGAGGAATAGGAGGGAATAAAAGAGAGTGGCGAATATGAGAGGGAATGACCACAAACTTGTCAATTGTACAAACTCAAATTAGAATAACAAACATAAGTAATTTTGCACAATTGATCACAATATGACACATAAGAAAATAAATGGATGAAACATAAATGTAATATAATTTAAACATTTAAAGATGCTTGAACATACAAACTAGGGCTAGAAATTTAAGAATTGTCATAGATGGCCCTAGTAGAGTATATGATTTTTGATGATTGATTTGAACATTTGAAATGTAGAAAACCTCAAATGCAAAATGAATTGATTCAACTCATCACAGAATCAATCAAATCAAATCAAACATGTCAACACATAGATATATCAAGCAGTAAAACTCTCCTTAAATGTATGCATATATATTTGGTTAAAAACATAAGGGATAAGGGATACATTACAAGTTTAGTATCCATGGCTTGATACCACATAACCATTTGAAACTTTTTTCCTTCTTCATTAGCAATCTCCATTCACCTTTAGATTGTCCATGATGAGAAATTGGTGAAGCAGTCCCCATCCTGCAATATCAAACACTTTATTTTGGTACCCAAACATACTTGGGTCCTTAGGGTTAGCCTTGGAAGGGTCCTCCAATTTGAGATGTGCCTTCCTAATGTGGAAAAATAAATTAATATACTTATATCTCATGTAATAATGACATTGGAGCTTAGACTTGTGAGTCTTTCTCCTATTCACAACCATAGTATAAGTAAGGGGACTTCTCATACTTAGGTGGTGAGAGTGTATGCAAGTGCATGAGTGATGAGAAGTAAAAGAGAATTTTCTATGATTATGTGGGTGAACATGTTTCTTGTTATAAATGTAAGAATATTTTGCTCTTTGAGTCTTGGCTCTTGAGCCGTGAGGGGTCTTTCATTTGCCCTTAGGCATAGATGGTTTAATACTAGGGGCACCCTCTCTTCCCCATGACCTCAATACTTAAAGTTTGAGGTGTTGATGCTCTAATGAATGTAGTGGGTGAAGAAATAAGTGAAGAGGCTTCATTAAAGCCTAAACCATGCCTAACTAAAGGAGGTATTTAAGATACAATAAGTGTATCCAAAGACTACTTCCCCTTATGAAATTTAGAAATAGAATTTCTGAGTTATATAACTTCATCCCTTAAAGAATCATTTTCCTTTCTTAAAGAGTTCAAAGAGGATGAAGATGATTTTGAGAGACTATCAATAGATTTTTTGAGTTCTTCATTTAAAATCCTCAATTCACTTACAAGATTGTTCAAGAATTCAAATTCATCCTTTAACTTGGAACATTTTTTCTTATAAGTTTTCATTTATGACTTATATTTGTCACATTTCAAAGTGAGAGCTTTTAAAGGCTCTTCATCTATATCATCAAATGCATTAGAATCATCATAAGGGTGTGGAGAAGTACTTACCTTTTTGGAGGAGTCATCTTAAGCCATAAAGCAAAGGTTTGCTACTTCATCTCCATCTTCATCACTTGAATCATCATCGCAAGTAGCCTTAAAGGTCTTCTTCTTTTCCTTGTGATGATAGGAAGATGACTTTCTTTGGATTCTTCTTTCTCTTATCCTTTTCATCAACTCCTTGGTCCTTCTTGATATTTTGGCAAGCTCTTTTTCTTCTTTATCACTTTTATTTGAGTCACTTAAGCTTGAATAATCTTCTTGAGCTTTCAATGCCAGAGCTTTCTTCTCCTCTTTGTGTCTTTATTCTCTTAGCTTCTTCATCTCTTTATCTTTATTGAAAGCCATCTCATGAGTGAGAAGCTTACCAATAAGGACATCGGTTGACACTTTCCCAATCTCTGAATTGGACTTTTGAATGCTATATAGTCTTGCACCAAATTTATTTAATGGAAGAGATTTGAGGATTTTAGTGTTTACCTCATAGTTGGTAAGAGTCATTCCAAACTTTTTCATGTTTGTGACAATAGATAGGAGTCTATTTGTCATTTCGGTGATGCTTTCATGGTCTTTCATCATGAAGAACTCCTACTTTATCACATACATCTCCAACCTGCTTGATTTTACAAGAGTTATGCCCTCATGATAGTTTTCTAGTGCTTCCATATGGCATGTGCAGTTTGGCAATGTTGGAGTATTTCAGTTTCTTGTTGTGACATGGAGCTTAGAAGAATAGCCATTGCCCTCTTATTCTTCCCATTTGCCTTCCTTTGTGCTTCACTCCATTCTTTTCTTGCAATTGCCACCTCTACTCTTTCAACCATCTTTGTTGGAGGCTTTTACTCTTTAAGTATATAATCCCATAAGTTGATGAGATCGCTATCAAGATAGATCTCCATTTTATGCTTCTAAAGAGCATAATCATTACCATCAAAGTGGAGATTAAGATAAGAGTGGACTCCTTCTTGTGCCATTGATTTTTTCTCACACAATTAAGGCTTGAATTGAGACTTGGCTCTGATACTAATTGTTGGCCTTAATGCACTAAGAAGGGGGGGTTGAATTAGTGGCAAATTTAAAGTTTTTATTTTAGAGGAAGTACACAAGAATGAAAAATTTAGAAAAAGGGTAGGAGAAGAATGAACACAAGAGTTTTATAGTAGTTCATGTATTAACCAACCCTACATCCACTTCCCAATTCACTAATTAGGTATTTTACTCAATCTTTAGTGTTTTACAAGCTCACACTCAACTTAGTATTTAGGCTCACTCTAAACCTTAGAAGTCTTTTTCCAAGGCTCACACTCAACCTAGTGTTTTTGGCTCACACCAAACCCTACAAGTGTTTTCCCAAGGCTAACACACAACCTATATAAGAGTTTTTTAAGGCTCACTCTTAAACTTATACAAGAGTTTTCTATACAAGGGCTAACTTTCAAACCCAGCCCAAAAGGTGTTTAAAGCTCACACCAAACTATATATAAAGAAATAAAAAATTAATGTTGAGAAATAACTTAGCAAGAGTTTTGGTACATATCAAATGGTTATCCTCTTACATTAACAATAGTTTGGTAGAGTATTTATAGCCTACATCCACCAAAGAGAAGTTACTTTAAAACTATTAACAAATCTCTAAGATGTACTAGACAGATTTACTATTAAATGCTTGTCAGGCTGAAGTCGTGGTCGCGAATTTCCAATTGCAGCTAAAAATACTATTTATGTCTAACGGCTAGTCCATGTGTCAGTTGTTCATTGGTCATCTAGGAAAATATAGTCATTGTGTTCTAACCACTCTCAAGAGTCGTGGTTACAAGATATCAATGCCTTGGGTGCGATTGAGACTGCGAATTCCTTTGTGATTCAACCAAGGCTCCTTTAGCTGATTCGCGACTGCAAATTCGCCCGCAAATTCCTTTGGCCTAGCTTCATCCATTCTTATAGTAGTGTCGCGGTCGCAACTTAGGGGATACCGACCGCGAATTCCTCTGTTCTAAAAGATGGAGATTTTGACTTTCATTGAAGATAACTCTCATAAACTGTAAAAGCAACACTTAAAATTGGCATTAGGACTTTCAATCTATATTGTCAAGATCAAAAGAGAGTTTTGACTTAGGTTTGAATAACCTAGTCTAACAAAGACTAATGGGTATACTAAAGGAGAAGATGTAGGCAAGTTGTGTCGAACCTCTATAAATCTTATGTCTTGATTCTTCGTTCATTTTCGCACTCAATTTTTAGTTTTAATTACTTACTATTGCACTATTCAGCTCCTTCTAGGGCAACAAGGAACAACAAATTATACCTAGTGGTGACTCTTGTATAGGGATTATAGTGGCTTGTGTCTGTGCTAGAGTAAGACTTGAGTTCTTTCTTAATTGGGAGTGTTCTCTCCTAATAGGAGTTAACTTTCTGATTTGGGATATCCTTTCCTGATTAGGATGAGCTGTGGCTGAGGAGCTGAGCCATACATGGTCTGGGTTGGACTTGCTACCTTTTTGAGGTTTTTGAGACTAAATTGGGCCTTATGTGTGATCAGGCCTAACCCTTATCTAAGAGGGTATAATCGCTATGTACAACATAAACATTCAAGTCTTTGTCTTGCACCAACACATATATAACAATTATCACATTGCACATATATAAACAATTTCTAATAAATCCATTAAGCATAAGAATATACATATGAAACGTACGATGATTTCCTAAATTTTAAGTACATAAGCAAAATTATATATAATATTTAATTATACTATCTATTATTACTTTTAATTCAAGTATACTCATAAATATAATCTCTCACCTGATTGTAAATACAAAATTAATTTTTTTACTAAGTAATCTGGTTGCCAATGACCTAGGTCAATATATAGTTATATTTAATAACATATAGTTAATACATGAAATTCTAACTAAAATTATATGAACTATGTAAATATAAACATGTTGATCATTTTTAATTAAATAATACATTTTATTGATAATTTATAATATAGTACTTTAAGGAGTAATTTATTGTTGTAGTCATCAAACTATGACTTGAATTTTATGATGGTCATATAACTAATTTTTTCATCATAAAGTCACTCAACTATTATAAGTATTTCAAATTAGTTTTAAGATAGTTTTTTAGTGGATAAAAAGTTTAATTAGTCTCTTAAACTTTTTTAAAATTACATATTGGTCCAATTTAATATTTTAGTTAATTTAACTCTATACTAAGATTTAAAGATGATTTAAATAATAGAAAAACTTTCTTATTTTAAATGAATACGTTTATGTATAAAATATAAAAATAAATTAAAAATAAAATATTTTTTCTCAAATCAATAAATACTATATTACTTTAAATATTAGTAATACATAATATTTTTTTCCTCAAATGGATAATATTAGCAATGCGTACTTTGAATTTTTTGTTTGAAAAAGTTTTCTCTCATGTTATAATTTAATCTCTTATATTTTGCGACTTGAGATTTAGTAACTTATTTTTGAAATAGTTGAATAACTCCAAAAATAATTTTCCTGAAAATTTAACTTTATGTTAATTAATTTTATAGTCTTATTACATATTCATTAATGTACTTCTCTAATAATAAAATTTTATATTATTTTTGCATTGCACTCACACATATTTAAAAGATACATTTTTTTGTTGATCCATATGTATTTAAATATTTAACTTCTCTAAATACTAATCCTAAAAATTGTATTAAGATTAAAAAAAATTATGATGAAAATATTTGTAGAATAATGTATTGTATGTATATAAATATTAAATCTATAACCTATATTTATTTTTGGCATGTAAAATTAAAATTACTTTTACTTTAAATAAGAAAAATGATGAATTTTCTCTCTTTTAAAAAAATTATATAAAAAGATAGAATTAAATATAAATGTAAGGTGAAAATTAAAGCCAAGAAGGCTAAATAAAGAAATTTTGAGATAATAATGAGAATTAAAAAATTATTAATTAGAGAAGATATGTATTATTATTAAGGACCAAAAAATGATATTATTTTATTTTTAATTATTTATATTCTTTTAATAACTTTATATATGTAAAATATGAATTTTTTTATTTTTGGGGCTTAAGTAGCCTTTAAATAATAGAATAGAGGTTAAATTAATCAAAAAATTAATTTGGACTAATATACACTTTTTAAAAAAATTTAAGGAGGTAATTAAAATTGTATTTATTAGAAATAACTAATCTCAAATACCTATACTAGTGTGGTGACTTTGATGGTGAAAAAATGGTTATATAAATTATGAAATTTGAGTTGTATTTTATGACTATTGGTGTAAATTACCCTACTTTAAATCATATTTCTATTCTTTAAATTATTAACCAAAAAATAATTTATTTATATAGCCCTTAAAATGACTTAAACCTCAACCTAAAATAATATGTATAAAAACAAAAAAGAATCCAACACTATTTTTTGATAAAGCTAAACATTTAAATTTATAGTATTTATTTGTCACATATATAATATCATAACTTATCCCAATTATGAGTCTAGACATGACAACATATAATACTCTATCACGATAAATATTTTAAGTATTCCAAAAATTTTATGAAAATTTTATATCACTCTAGATATATCCAATATATTTTCTATAAAATGTAAGACCAAAATAAGGTCATTTACTATTTTTAATTACAACCATAATTAAATTATCCTATTTGACAGGTTTCACAAGATAATAAATATAAATAGACCTTAAGTTAATATATTAAGTACTCCAAAAATAATTTTAAAAAATATACATAATAATAAATATTTTTAAAATATATCAGAATAAACATGTTAAAGATATTTTATATAAAATTTAAAATTAAATTGACACTATTTATGTAATGACCATTTTCATTTACAAACCATGGTATTCAAGTCCAAAAATACATATGCATGAAGGTTGATTTTTCATACATACTCAATCCAACATGTACTTAATGTACATATATGTTAACTAATGTTCAAGGTTAGTGACCATTAATTGGTTCCTAACTAGATATATGTATATGACACAAATAGAGAAAGTTGGAATTTAGTCGATGACCTGTGTTCCATGTGTCGATATGCAAAACTCTGAGCTCCAAAGTATCCAAATCCTATACTTCAGTGTCTGAAAAAAACATAGTTGCGATTTAGTGAGTCGTGACTCAATGAATAAAAATAATAATTAGATTCTTATGGCACAACCAACAATCAAATATCATCAGGATATATTATAAGTATAAGAATTGACTATGCACGTGCAAATACAATAGATTGATTTTTGCTGTGACCTTGCAAGGCAAACACTGCTATCAGAAATTCATGCGATTCAAGTGAGATATGATTTTACTAGCTAGCATATAACAGTGAATCATTTGATCAATAACATGTGGCAATAGGACATATTGATCCATTTTCCAAGTGATTTGCAAGTGTTTGACAAGCCGATCACAACATCCTTTTAATTTCGTATGCAAGTGTTCATTCACAATGATATACCAAGTAATCATTAAGAGCATATAATTCTCACTTGACTTGTATTTACATGTAAAATATCATAACATATACATGTAATAGAACATAACCACATCGTAAAATCATCACATATGCACATTAGAATTCAATTATGGCTTTTACTCACCTCTTGATGCGACCAATCTTTATGGTAGGTTTGGTTCTCTCTAGGGCGTCTTCAAAATGTTGAGATCCTAAAATTTGATACATACTTGGTTATAAGTATGTTAAAATGATTATGAATGCTTGGTATGCAACTATGGGCATGTTCCATGCAAGTGGACCTAGTATTTATGCATATTTTTCTTATATAGTAGCCTGACCTTGTTACAGTCTAACTATAATAACTCTTACAATACTTATCCAAATGAGTTGATTATTTTTTTCAAATAAACTAGACATATAATGATACAACATATTCAAATTTTAGGTCAATATAAAATATATAGAAAATGTGGTGAATTTTTGAATTTTGCCCTATTTTAATGTCATCTTAGTCTGAGTATGTCTTATATTCTTGGGTATATCTCAAATTTTAAAAATCCAATTGCAAAACTGATGTGCCAGAAGTTACAAAAGACAAAAAGGAATATTTTTCATGCTTTACTCATTGTCTAATTCAGTCTATAAAATCATCAAAACAAATAACCAGTCTCAGGGTGAGCAAGTTTTTAACATGTTAATAATTAGTCATGATGAAGGGGCAACATCTTATTAACAATGATAAATTTGGAAAAAAATATTTATAGATCATACATAAATATACAACTTTTAAGTTTATCATATCATCAAATTATAATTCTATGGCCATTAAATATTTGGAAAACTGAATTAAAAGACTGATGAGGTTTCATCGGGTTTAGGGTTAGTCATAATCAATGAGTCATATCTCTTTCCACACAACAAATTAAGCAAAAATGCTTTACAGGTATTTAGAAGGGATATAACTCTATAAATTTCATGTTTTTAACTTTGTCTAAATTAGCACATAAGGTCATCAACATATATTAAAACAAAAAGACTAAAGAGATTTCGGTTGATTGTGAACAAGTCTTAATGATGGAGCCATATCTCCTCACACACACTAAATTAAACAAAATTGTTTTACATGCATTTATATGGGGAATAAAGCTCCAACTTTGATATTTTACATTTTCATAATTCCTCTTCTAGGGTTATGAAATTGTGGGTATAAAATCTATTCAAACAACAAAACCAACACAATCAGCTCTTGTTTCTTTTGAGCTTCAATATCCATACATGTTCTCTACCCCAAATCACTCTCTAATTCTTCCTAATCATGTATGTTTAACATGTTATGAGAGAGAAATTTTATGTTGGAAGATGATAAAATCACTTACCTCTTTTGCCAAAACTAGAAAAGCTTAGGGTTTTCCCCAAGCTAGCTCACTCTTCTCCCTCTCCTTATTCTTCTTCTTCTTCCTCCTTTCTTCCTTTCTTTCTTTCTATTTCTTTCTTTTTATTTTTTTGCACTCCCTCACATTTTTTGCTCTCCAATCTGATATTAAAGATGAAAATTTTAATTAGTATACCTACCCTAATAAGATAAAATCATGGTATCTCACTACCATTGGTTGGAAGTTCAATATTCCTCTTTTAGTCCCTCTTATTCACTCTTTCATCACCTCCATCCATGTCCTAATCCTCATACGCTCCTTACACTTTTAAATAAGTTCTAAACACCATTATTTATGATGCTATATCATGCACACAACATAAAATAATTTGTCATGCAACTACAACAACATTACATATATGTTCAAGTGTCCCGAATGCAATGGTGCAAGTGTCATCATCGTGCTTATCCAATTCATATATCTAGATGATAATTTATCCAATGCATATGTTCATGTGAGATTGCAAATCATTTATGCAATGAATATTTTCATATGAGAATGCTAATGAATGAGGATAGAGATATTACAATTTACTTTTTAGATTGTGTAACTTCATATGAGTTATCCAATTTTGATAGCTTCCACCGGCCCGCATACATAAATAGGTCTTATACTAATATATTAAGTATTCTGAAAATTCTAAAACAATTATATAGACATATCAAATGTACTATATATGAAGTTTTATATTAAATTAATATTAAAATAATAATATTCTTTTAAAAAATATTAAAATAATATTATTTACTATTTTAAATTAGTTACTTAAGAAAGTTATACTGCATAGTCTAATATTAAGCAACTTCTAAAAATAACACTATAAATTAATATTTTTACCATTAGATCGACCTAAAATTTTAACTCTTAAAACTAGATAAATTGATTAATTCATCAACTTGTTAATCAAATTACTAATGGTGAATAATTCTCGTAGCTTTAGATATAAAATTTTCAAATTCATACTACAATTTTATAATCCTAAATAATTTCTATCGTCAAATAAATTACTTAATTCTTCATAATTGTCTTCTCCAATCACAAAACCATCATCATATGTTAAATTTAAATCATAATTCATATTTCAATTATATTTCAATGAAAAATTTTTAATTTAATTTAGGTACAACCTACTTGAAATGCTAGAATCATATATATCCAAGTTAATTGATTTTTTCTAATTTAATTAGTTACAATTAAATGCAAAGACTCTAATGTAATACTAAAAAATGATATACCTCCAAGATAATTGATAAAAACTTGATAATCTCGAAGAAATTTCTAAAAAATTGATGAAAGAAACTTAGAAAACCATCGCGCCCTAAAACTCTTTTTTTTTTTCTTGGGTTTTGTGTAGTTACTGTGCCCTTCCTATACTCACAATATACACATGCTCTTTGGTTCTCATAGTTTACTTAACTTTCAATTAATTCAATTTTTAAATTAAATAATATTTTAAACTATAAAAACGATTAATCAATCAATCATGAATTTGTAAATTTTCATAATAAATATGAGTAAATATTTTAATAAATAATTAATTTATTAATATTAAGTTTTTAATAAAATTGTTTTTTATGATAAAATTATTTAAATATTTCCAATGCAAATATATCTCAATGTTATAATTAAAATGACCATAATAACTTATAGATATCACTTATCATATTTGAAATCTCAAATTACACTTTTCACTCAAATATAAAATCAAAAAATTGAAAAAAAGCTTGTAAAGTTTTAAACACTAAAATTATTGAAAGACCAAAACAAAAATTGAAAAGAAAAAGAGTAGACAAGTCCAAAAAAATCAGCATAATTCAATTTATTTTTAAATTTAATTTGATTCAATCTAATTCAATTTTAAATTTTAAACTAAAAAAATTAAATCTCAAATATTAAAAATATAAATTATTGTATCAATTTAGTTCAATTAGAATTCAATTTACAAAAAAAAAAAAACTTTATATCCCATTGCGCATAAATGCCTGTTCTCAGTAATTGAAAAAAGATTGTGGTCATGCCTCCTTAACAAGTCTCCTATTCAATCCACTTTTCAATATGGTATTATCACATCATAAATCTTAATTTTCTTAGTTCAATTTTAAAAATTGTTTCTTTTTATTTATAAATTTATTTTATACATATAAAGTTTATTGTAAAACGTATAAAATATATTATTTTATAAAATGATTCATTTATTCATGTCATTGATGGTAGCGTACGTCTAACCAAATATCATGAATAAAGACACATGTCCTCAAAGTGAAAGATATTCTCTTTTAAAAATTCGATATTTGTAACTAAAGAAGGTATGTCGTCTAACTAAACATCAAACAACGTTCAAAGAATTCACAATCAGACAGGAGATACAACATGCGATCGGCGAAAAACAGTTATACCCGTAACGTTCTTACAACAAAGGGCAGTAACACAGTACACATTTTTTCAGATAGCTCAGAATAATAGGTATAAACCCAACATACACTATTTGTGGCATATCTTTGAAGAGTCTGGAAACCACAAGGTTATAAAAAATTATCTCTTCTACAAGTAGGATACATTTGTTAGACTGAGTGGCAATGGGGCAACTCAAGAAGGGAGAGGTGAATTGGGTTGTGAACAAAAACAAAAAACAAAAAACAAACACAAACATAAAAATCAACATAAAGATTTATAGTGGTTTGACAACTTGCTTACTCCACTCCCCAAACTTTCACTCAGTCCTATCTATTCTTTTTCAGGCTCAAGAACAAATATTCTTTTTTCTAGGCTATGGAAGAACATTTCTTTTTACAGGTTCAGGAAGAACCTACCCCTTGGTATTTTTCTAGGAACAATACCAACCTTTACAACCACTAGCAAGAAAAGATCTAAATGATGTCTATGTCTCTCAAATCAAGTAGCTAATACACAATTTGTGCTCAAGAAAACCTACTTTCAAAAGAGTAACAAAAATAAACTCATTCTACCACAAAACAAAGCAACACTTAAAAAGGTTTGTACAAAGACCTACAAAGATATATAAAAATGTTTACAATGTTTCTCCAAACTATTCTCTAACCTTTCTAAACTCCAAAAATGTTATATATAGCCAAGCTCCAAAACTAGCCGTTAGAACAATTGATGTTGTGTCTAATAACTTTTCTGCAAAACTAACTATTAGATATGACAATGCTCATATAATACCGATTGAATGTCTTTCATTTCTCGTTGGCTTTGACGACAATGCCTGTTGGAGAGAGAACAATGCCTATTATTCATTTCTAGAAAGCTTGAACTTCATGCTCTGTTTTTCAAACTTTGCACAGTTGCTTTCCACACTCATTGAACAATTCACAATGTTCGTTGAAAACTTCTTTAACGTTTGCTAAAAAGGGCCAATGCCAGTTTCAGGTTCTAGAAGCTTCAACTCAGGCTTGTACACTTTTTCCACACCTGTTGTGAATTTGAAACATCTATTGCTAGCTCAAATCAATGCCCGTTGTAAAACATCAACGCCCATGGCGAGATCCAACATAACTCAAACTGGAGCACTTTCTCCAATGCTTGTTGCGAGGTCCATAAGACTTTGGCGAAAGAGCAGCATCCAATCAATGTCTATTGCTCATCCTTCAATGCCGATTGAATGGTCCAATGCACTTTAAGAGATATTTAATGCCCATTGAACTTTTCTGGCCCTTTAACATATGTCAGGACTTGGGGTCACATATTCTCCAAACATTCTCTCCCTAGTATTCAAAATAATCTTCCTTTTAATGTTTGTTGGGTCTGTTCAAAACATCAAACAAATGCTAAAGTATAAATATTAGAACTTCTCTTAGTTTGTTATAGTTCTGTTATCCTTTAAAACCATAGTTTTCTTATCATTCAAAATACATCATCCAAAGTAGAGAAATGAGTTCAATGCCTTGGGTTACATGTTCTCCAAATATTCTTCCTTTAGCATTCACTGTAGTGTTTTGCTAGAGTTTTACATTATTAGGCATTCTTTCATAATCTTTTAAAAAGCTCTCAATCTCTTAGCTCTCAAGCTCCATAAAAAACTTAAGCATCAAAATGACTATAAAGGATACAATCCCCTAAGCTTATTGGTGTTCATCTTTGTTCAGGTCATCATCCTACTAGGAGATCGAAGGCAACATCAATTGGAGCCATCTATGGAAGCTTTCTTCATTATTTCCTTGTTTTCTTTCCTTAAAGTTCTAACCTTTACGTTTCTTCATCTATATTTCTTATAAAAAGCAAATCTTTACCTTTGATCCAAAGTGAGTGATGGCTAGACATATAAGAAACAATCCCATCCTTACTCTCCCAGCTCATTAGGAAGAACATGAATCCTTAGGAGTAACACTAGCGAACACTACACACACTGTTATTAATGATGTAGCTACTACTATAAATGAGGCCTTAACACAGTTTGAAAAGACCTTAGCCAGAACCATGCAAGCCGCTGTAGAAAATTTCAATTAGTAAATGGTTAGAGCTCTCATTGTAAATCTAGTAACTCTTAATGTATAACAACACAAAGAAAACCCAGGAGAACATAATGGAGAGCCACAACCACAATTGTTGGACCCTCAAGATTCCAAAACTACACAACAAGTGAATAGTGATGAAGCCACAATAAAGTCTAGTAAAAAAGTGATCGAGATTGCCACAAATGATGAAGCTGACTCTTAAACAAAAAACTATACAGGCAAATCAAGTTTCGTCAAAAAGTACATAGAGGCTTCACCTTTGACATGCGAAATCATTGAAAAGAAGTTCCCACCCAAGTAAATGCTTCCTACACTATAAGTGTTCAATGAAACAAGGGATCTACTTGCTGATTTATCCACTTTTCAAACCACCATGATACTCAATCACATCTCAGACTTTATTCTTTATAAGGTTTTTCTTACTACTCTTATAGAGACAACATAAAGGTGGTATCTGCAGCTACCTTCTAATTTTATTCATTCTTTTAAAGATTTAGAACATGCTTTTCTCTCAGGGTTCACCACTAACATTCCTAGCAAGAGGAAAATAAGTTTAGGGTGAAACCCATCATGAATATATTGATAGGTTCAACAGAGAAACCACGAAGATTGAGACAATAAATGTGAAGACAGTAGCAGAGGCCATGAAAAGCAAAACCACGTTTGATAAGCTAAAGGACAATCTCAACATGATGGTCATTGATTCTTACTTCAAGCTGATCTTTATAGCTTAGAGATATATCGAGCTCAATGAAGGAAAAAGAGAGGAATGAAAGAGTAATGAACTGTGGAACCAAAAGAAAAATTAAGAAAGAAAATGGATAGTTCACTCCATTGAACCTAGCAAAGCTACAATTTTCTTATTAATCGAATAAGGAGTAGTGGAGATACACAATTCACACCATTAAATGACACTTAAGGTAATATTCTCCTCAATTAAACAAAATGGAACTGACATATAATACCTTCGAAGGATAAACCTTGATAGGGCTGCCAATAGAGACAAAACTTTATTTTACTGATTCCATGAAGTTTATGGACATGACACTGAGTAGTGTTAGGACCTAAAGAAGGAAGTCAAAAAACTTATATAGACCAGAGCATTTACAAAGTTTGCCAAAAATGCTAAGGGGAAGAGACCTAGAGAAGAAGATCAAGACCCAAAAATAGAAGAATACCTGAATAAAATAATAACATGCATTATTAGTGTGATAATGGGAGGAGACCAGCCTAGCACATTAAGCAAGAAATTGCAACATTTGAAAATTTTCTTCATCAGTACCCATCAAAACCTCCTAACAATCGTGTTCGGCCTCGAAGATGAAAGACACATTGATGCCCCCTATAACGATGCCCTAGTTATGGAAGGAATCCTAAATGAATACCTTATCAAAAGGCTATTAGTAGATGAGGGAATGCAACTAACTCCATCACCGAACGAGCCTATAAGGTAGTAAGGAGAACATTGATGAACCTTAAGAGAACAGGAAAGTCGCTTGTAGGGTTAGAGGAAAACAATTGTGATCCCTAAGAACTATCACCAGACTAATAATTTAGGTTGACATCAATAGTTAAAACTTTGTTTCATGTCATAGATGGGGAGTTTTCCAATAATGGAATTCTCGAAAGACCTTATCTCTTTAAAATATGAGCAGTGGACAGCGTAAAATGCTTTAACATGAAAATACCAATACCTAAAAGAGTGGTAATAGTGAGGAGGAACCAAAAGATGACAAATGAATGCAACCATATAGCTTTTACAACAAAGTGAAAGAGCACCGAAGGTTGAACATGTAGATGCCAAACAATGAGAGCAAATAGAATCAATTAGTAAGTTAACTCAACTTAAGGTATCAACTGACAAAATAATCAAATATGGTGTAGTCATGAGTTAGCTAGCAATTGAATGGTTAACCCGTGTCATTTTGGAGAACATGAGATGTTTGCCTCCAAACTAGAGGAAATTTCTGGGATCCATCCTTTAATAATTTGTCATAAGCTGAACATTCAAAGCTTAGCCAGCAAAAAAAGAAAAGGTTCGCCTTAGAAAGACAATAATCCATAGGAGAGGAAGTATCCAAACTTTTAAAAATAGGTATTATTATAAAAGTGAAATACCCTGACTGGATGGCCAATATTGTTATGTTCAGGAAATCAAATAAAAATGGAGGGCTTGTGTCAACTTCACAAACTTGAACAAGGTGTGCCTAAAGGATAGCTACTTGCTGCTAAACAATGATTAATTGGTAGACTTAATTATTTATTTTTTCAAGTATAACTATTTGGATAGGGCATAAGGATGCCACCAAATACCTATGGATTTAGAAGATGAAGAAAAAATCATGTTTGTCATAGATTAGAGAACATACTACTACACAAAGATGCCATTCAGATTGAAGAACACAAAAGCAACTTACCAAAGGCTCATGAACTTCACATTCAAATACCAAATCAGTAACAATGTAGAAGTATATGTATATGATATTATTGTTAAAAACAAAACTCATAAGTCCTATGTAGATGATTTGCAAGAAGTTTTTAGTGTTTTGAACAGGTACGACATGAAGCTGAACTAGGAAAAATGCACCCTTGAAATGACAAGTAAACAAATTTTTAGGGGTTCATGATTTCTTAACGAAGCATTGAGGAAAATCCTGAGAAGATCCAAGCCATCCTTGACATAAGACCTTTAAGAATCATCAGCAAGGTTAAAAAGCTAAGTAGGAGGATTACAACCTTAGGATGGTTCATATCGTATTTGACAAAAAATGCCTTCCATTCAATAGAAGCTTGAAGAATGTAAAATACTTTAAATGGTCAGAGGATTACTAGATAACATTTGAGGAGCTCAAAGAGTTCCTTACCTTCCCACCTCTGTTGAGCCAACCAGAAGTAAGAGTGATATTTTATATATACCTAGCAGTGGGATAAGAAAGATTAGCTTTAATTATAGTTCAAAAAGCAAATGGTAAAGAACAACCCATCTATTACACTAGTAAAGTCCTTCGAGGAACTAAAATAAGATATCCTAAACTAGAAAAGCCAGCAATGGCATTAGTGACTTCAGCAGGGAAGCTGAGACCCTATTTTCAGACACATACCTTAGTGGTTCAGACATATCAACTACTAAGAAAAGGCCTTCAGAGGTCGAATACTGTCGGATGACTAATGCATTGGGCACTTCAACTCAACGAACATGATATCAAGTATGAATCCCGAACAACCCTAAAGGCCTAACTGACTTTATCAAGGAGATGACAAGTGACGAACAATCCAGACCCCTACCAAAGGACACATAGACCCTGTATGTAGATGGAGTGTTAAATGAACATGGAGTAGAAGTAAAGTCATTCTCCAAAGTCCTAGTAAACCTAAAATTATATATGTAGGTGCTCTAAAATTTAATGCTACTAATAATATTATAGAATATAAAGCTCTAATCACTGGGATAAACTTAGCCCTTGAAGTAAAAACAAAAGAGTTACAAGTGTTCAACGACTCTATGTTGTTCGTCGATCAAATCACAGGAGATTTTCAGACTAAAGATGAAAACTTGGTTAAGTATCTAAAGAGGTGCCAATACTTATTCAGTAAACTCACATAGTAGGGAGGAATATGAAATATTACTAGGTCCCTAGAAAGGAGAAAAAGGAAGTAGATAAACTCACCAAAGCAGTTGTATAGTAGGGAGAGGCATTTTAGAATCTTCCCCTTTAGGAAAAAATGGTCAAACTCATCATAGTCAAATAGGAAATTTTCAGCATGACAGATACAAACACATGAATGAAACCAATCATTCAATATTTGGACAAATGAGAACTTTTAGAAGTCCAAATGAAGGCTATAAAGATACAAAAAAGATTAATAAAATATTTATTTCAAGATGGAATGTTATACCAAATATCAACTACTCATTCTTGGACAAATGTGTTTCGAAAGACGAAGGTAACTATGTTTTCAGAGAAATACATGAAGGAATTTATGGCACTCACAAAGGATCACTAGCAATTTCATAAGGCCCTGTTGGCCCACCATCAAGAAAGATGCACAAGAATTAGTAAAATCTTATGAAAAATGCAAAAAATATGACATAATCTCTAGAGTCCCAGTGGTTCAACAACTAGTATCACTAGTCCTTGTTCATTCGCCATTTAAGGAATGGATATCCTTAGGCCTTTCCCCTAAATGACAACACAAAGAAAGTTCATCATAGTTGTCATTGGCTATTTCACCAAATGGATAAAGGCAAAAGTAGTGGCCACTATCACAACAAAAAAGGTAAATAATTTCTTTTAGAAATAGGTTATTTGTAAGCTTGGCATTCCAAACACATTGATCAAGGACAATGATAAACAGTTCAATTGTGACGACTTTATACAATTTTGCTAGAATGTTCACATCTATCTCAGATTCACCTTAGCAGTTCATCCCCAAATAAATGGGAAAATAGAAGTCACCAATAGAATCATCCTCGACAGATTGAAAAAGTGGTTAGATAAATCTAAAGGAGAATGGGTTGAATAATTAACTCATATTTTCTAGACATGTCGAATGACTGCCAAACAAGCCCACGGAGAATCCCCCTTCAATCTAGCTTATGGCAGGAAGCAATGGTCCTAGTAGAGATCAACATAAGCAGTCTCAGAGTTTGAAGCTTCAATCCAAGCATTAGTAATGAAGGAGTAAAGTTACACATTGATTTTCTTAAAAAGCGAAAAGAACAAGCAACCATTCGAATAAAAACATACAAGTCAAGTTGCTTCTTACCACAATAAAAAAGTTTGCTAGAGAACCTTTTAGATAGGAAATCTTATACTAAGGAAAGCTAAAATAGGCAAAGGAGATGATAGAGTAGGAAACTTGGATCTAACTGGGAAGGACCATACCTAGTCCAAAAGAATATAAGAAATGGAGCCTATCAATTAGCAACTCTAAAGGGACAATCAATCCCTAGATTTTGGAATGTAGACAATCTTCATAAATATTATCAATAAAAGAGGTATTTTAACACATACTATTCACAAAGGATTTGGCTCCCTTAAAAGCTATATTATTCTTTATTATAACAAGAACATGGGTTTGATTCACCTAAGAAAATCATAAAACTATGCCAACTGTAAAGTTCGACCAACCTTGAAGGCCATAAGCAAAAAATATGGGTTCAGCTCTCTCTTAAAAATTGTATTATTCTTTATCTTAATGAGTACATGGGTTTAGTTCACCCAAAAAATCATAAAATTTGGTTAAATGTTAGGTTCAGACAACTTTAAAGGTCATATACAAAAGCTTAGGTTCGACTCTCCCTTTAAAGCCATAAAATTTTCAACAAGAATAAGGTGTATTACTCATACCCTTTCGGAATACAAGTGTTTACAAAATGTTCAATTCGCAGATTACCCTCAAGAAATTCCAGGTTCTTTTACTTAGTCATTTCAAATTCTAAAAATATTACAGGGCAAGGTTCATATTCTTAGATCATTAATTTATTTAAAGTACTTCACTTGTTCAGTTATCTTTTGCCTTAGAAAAACTAGAAAAAAGAAAATGGTAAGAATAAATTATATTTATTATTAGAAAATAACATTACAAAAGTTACATAAAATACAATAAAAAGCAGGTTTATTCTAAAAAAGAGGAGGATTTGCCATAATTATTGTCTCTGCAGGCCCTTCAGGAGGAGGGTTCTCTACATTTGATTTTTCTTTGGCAACAGGAGAACCCTCCAAGTCTACTACTTCTTTAAGAGCTTATAAAGTTGGGACAATGGAAGTTAGGGGAACATCACTACCTTAAGCATCCTTTTCTAGAATGACAAGTGATGGCATAGGCTTTGCCATCCCGAATATAGATGCATTAAGTTTGCCATTAGAAAAGTTAGCATTAAAAGATGATGCCCTTTTAGATCTTGGAACCATCGCCACCTTTATCATATGAGCTTTCTCATTTAGTTAGAATTATGAGCTTTCTCATTTAGTTAGAATTTAACAAAGGGATACGAAGTATCAAAAGCTGATTTCATACTATTATTTCTTTTGATGTAAGTAACATAGGTTTTGTAAAGTTTTCCTAAGTCTATGTGCTTTAAGTTTGAGAGATCTAACCCCGGTTGATCTTATTCTAAGACCCTTTTGACAGTATGCTCATAGGCCGTTAGGACCAAAGATAGTAGGGTTGATGTTTCTGCCTTCCTTGCCTTTCTTATAGTAACAACATCCTCTATGTAACTTTGCAGACCCCAGATGGCAAAACAAGCGATCCTCAGTTGTCCTTTTTCACCAGTTGTTCCTCCTACTGTTTTATTTCTATTTCCTTCAGAGCTAAGGCCTTATTCAGCCTCGACACTTTCAATTTCTCGCCTTTAACTTCTTTGACATAAGTGACGCAAAGTTTAACCACCTTTGATTTATGCTCTTATATGAGTTTCATTATTCTATACTAAACCACTTGTTTGAAAACACGATAATTATATATAAGCATAAATGAAATCGAAGGCAAAGAGAATAAAAGGTGAAAAACACTTACAATAGAGAACTCTTTAGCGATACATCTCATTCTTCAGCTTTTCTTAAGCACCTGTAGGCCCCAAAAAAGATATATAATGTTGATATGCTCAAGATTAGCAGAAGGAATTCCCAAACACTTTTGAGATCAGGCTATAAATCGACAAAGTCCAAAAACTTATCACAAATGGCAAAGTTTTGGACAATGCCATTGTGATTAGTCTCCAACCATTTCTTGGGGTTGGGACACTCCTCCCTAAGGGCCTACAAAGCCTTAATCTTCTTTTAACTCCCTTGCTCATCCCCAGAGCTACTCTCCTCCATAACAAAGGGGTTTTTCCTTTTCTTTCCTCCCTTTCCCCTTTTCTACAATCTTTCCCTTGCTTTATTTTTAGAGGGAGAAGGAGAAGGAGTCTTCTTGGTAGGCAGAGGATGAGGAGGTTCCCAAATCATGATCTCGGTTGGATTGATATGCAGAATAGGGACACTCTCTATAACCAATTCACCCTTAGTGCTTAAATGAATAACATCTAGAATGTCTTCCTTATTATCTAGATCTAGGTGAACTATTTTAAAAAACTCCATAGAATATTTAATAGAAATTAATAAAGTATAAAATAAAAACAAATGTTATATACCTTCAATCTTATTCTAACGATTTGGCTTCCCTTTTGGATAACTCGTTGCATTTCTTCTCTCTAGCAGAAAACTTGATAGCTTTTCTGTGATTCTAAATGACTTAATGGACATTTTTTTTTCTAAGAAAGGTGAACCCTGAAACATTCACTGATGATCAGGGATAACAGATTCCCATCATCTTCGCTTGTAAGAAGGGGAGGAGGGGCGAAAGGTTTATCTATAAATTTTTTAAGGTGGTTTACTAAATCAAGGGAATCGTAGATGAAGAAATTTTTTTCTAACCAATCCTTTAAAGATGAAGGAAGAAAGAATACCACTTTGCTCTATGCATTAACATTCAAGGTAAGAAAAGGTTCACTACTTCTTTGGGTTAAACTATACAGGTACTGGATATGGGTTATGGTAAGCTAAAGGCCTTTTAACTAACATATTTCTATCAAAATACTCAAAATTCTAATGGAATTCGGGTGAAATAGGCAAATTTAATAAGAAATTAGGAAACTTAATAAAGCAGGGTGAAGAGGAAAATGAAGCCCTGCCTCCATTTATGCCTTATACATAAGCATAGTTTTTGTGTCAGTATGATCAAGAACCCTATAATTAGCCAAACAACATGACAGTTGATAGCTAGTAGGTATTTGATATAGGGAATTGAGAATGATCTAAAACCTTGATCTATAAAACGCTAATACTTTTGAAGCTTGCCCAGTGCTTACTCTATTGTTTCACCCATAACTCCCAAGAAAAGAAGAAGAAAGAAAATATGAAAATAAAAAAAAGAAGCAACACTAAAGTACTTATGGCAGAACGAAGTCGCAAGAATGACAGAAACACTAAAGAAAAAGGAGAAAGCAAAAAAAGTTAGCAGAAAATTTCAAAGGCAACAAAAGTGCAAGGAAAAATCAATAATGCCTTACATATAGGAGGAAAATACCTGAACAGTCATGCTCTAACCTAACAGACACTTTGGGATTCTCAATTGATATGAAAATCAAAATGGCACAGTAGTTGAAGGGAAGATCAAAATGACATCACTTAACAATATGTGAATGAGTTACTTTAAACACAACTAAGGCTAGCCCAATAATTGAAAGGACTATCTAATGTGAATGCCAAAAAATATGATCTTTTAGGAGACTAGTGGTACATTCGCCTAACCAAACATCATGAATAATGACACGTGTCCTCAAAGGAAAAGGTATTCACTTTTAAAAGATTGAACATTTAAAGCTAAAGATGGTACATCGCATAACCAGATATCTAACAATGTTAAGAGAATTCAGAAGCAGACAAGAGATATAACATGCGATTGGTGAAGAGCAGTTATACCGATAATGTTCACAATACACACTTTTCTGGTATCTTGAAATAATAATGACAAACCCAACAGATACTATTTTTGGCATATCTATGAATAGTTTAGAAACCATAAGGGTATAAATAATCATCTTCTCTACAACTAAGGAACGTTTCCTAGGGTTGTACATTATTATTTACTATTCAAGTATTCTTTCATACTCTCCTAAAAAGTTCTCAATTTTTTAGCTCTCAAGCTTCATAACTAACTTAAGTATCAGAGTGACTGTGGAAGACATAGACCCCTAAGCTTATGGGTGTTTATTTTTGTTCAGGTCATCATCCCACTAGGATATAGAAGGCACCATAAATTGGAATAAATAAAGTTTATTGAAAAAAGACTTCTATAACTATGCTATATAGTGTGTGTCCTATATATATATATATATATATATATATATATATATATATATATATATA